>CASHTH010002965.1:0-72673 GCA_030341885.1 Geodia barretti
CCGGAGCACTCTTCGTAGACCTCTGCACTCCAGACGGCACAGTTCACGTGGACCCACTCTCCGACACCACAGGGGAGGAGTCGCCCCGCCCCCTGCAGGGGTACACAATGAGAATGAGGGGGGAAGAGAAACAACGAGGATGTAGTACGCCACTTTCAAAACCTGTCCAGTTACTGGATAGTGACTTATCAAGGTAACAATTGAGGGGTAAATTTAATGGTTAAAGAACGGTCGGGGAAATTTTCTAAGTTGGGGATATTAACGTACTGTGAAGGAGAGCACTCTGCAATATTTTCTCATTCGGAACTTTTACACTCTTTCCCCTTCCTCCTCTCCCTCTCCCTTTCCCCCTCCTCCTCCCCCTCTACACTCACAATGGAGGGTGCATCTCCAGTTACACTGCACAGAGCACATCTCCTGAAGTCTGTCACTCCCTCCGGCGGAGTCGGAGTACTCTCCCCCAATTCCATCGGCTCCGACTTCAATTTCGGGGTAAGTTTACTCCGAGAATCTCCGACCTTGTTGTCGGCCACTGGTGGACGTGTGGAGGTGTGACGGTGGAGTGGTGAGGATGGTGTGACTGGTGTCACGTGGGAGGGAGGGAGGTAGGCGTGGTCGTGCAACAAGCTCTCCGGCCTGCAGAGGTGGACGATACAAACAGAGTGACAGCGATAAACACACCATCACTCACTATTGTCAGTCACACACACACAGACAGATGTCTGTCAAGGGCTGCAGTAAATAAAACTCCCGGCATTGCTACACTCTGTCGCAATGGTACATTAGTATACACTCCAGCGACCTATTGAGGCTTCACGCTGCAAAAGGGGCCAGCTGAACAATGAGATGCACTCCTTTGCACCCATGTTCTCATGTGGTCCTCAAGGAAATAATCAACCACCCATAGTAACATACAGGGATTCATATCAATACATGGGAGTATACACAGAGAGGGTGTGGGGGAATTTATGGGGAAATATAGGTATATACATCTGTGATCCATACTAATATGCAGACTATATCAGAGAGTGGGGGAAATAAAGAGAGTATTATGGTAATATTTGCAATTCCGATGAAAGAGACGGGAGGGGGAATATAGACCTTAGTGACAGTATAAGGAAAACCAAAGAAGAGACACTTACTAACAGGATGGGCACCATAAGTAAATAGCAATTCCTCCGAGAAAGGAGATTACCCAATAAGGGGAGAAGGAAGGGAAATACCACTCAAATGTTTCAGGGAGAGAGAGAGACCTGACCTACTAACAGGATGGGCACCATAAGTAAATACCTTCTCTAGCAATTCCTCTGAGAAAGGAGAGCACAGGAGGAATGGTGGCCAGCCGTACACATCTGCCCCGGACGATCGTATTAATATACCGCAATAGAATGCTATAACTACCAGTTACTCCAGAGAAGCAAATGATGTGTAATCTGGGTGGTTCTTTCTAGAACTTTCCGCGGAGCACCACATTGCACCACAGCAAGTCAGAAGAGTAGTCAAGCTGCCCACGAGAACAGTAAAGGAACTGATGCAACACAACAGGAGAGGCTTCAGTCTAACCAGTCAGCCACCCACTCAAACTCACAATGATCTGGCTCTTGAGTAATGTTCATCAACGACCACAACAACGTTGCTATGACTATGAAGATACAGCTCCTGCATTTGCCTAGTGCACTAGTTTCACAAAGAGTTTGAAAAAACCGACAAAGAGAGAGAGGGATGGGAGGGCGGCTCACCAACGACAAGGCTCCAATGGCGTTGCAGGAATGGCTGCGGACTCTGGGGGAGGGGGCTGGGTCACTGCGTCACTATCACAACTCACACTCGTCTCCATCTTCACCTCCTCACCACCCTCACCTCCCTCTCCTTCCTCCACGTCTCCCCACACTCCAGGGCATACCAGGGGAAACACCTTATCAACTCCTACACAGACAATATATATATATACAGTAGTTCACAAAGTTACAGACACACAAATAACACAAGTACTGTATAGTGGGTTTTATTACATTAATAAGAGAAACATGGATTTTCATTTGCCATTTATTGTGCACACATCAAGGTGGATGCACTGTTTTCATCGTTTTATAAGAATTCTACAGAACCAAAGAGCGAATATTTACCTCGAATACCACACTCACTATATTATACAAGTCAAGAGCACAATTTTTTAGGTGCTGTTGTACTATATACACAATACATGAGGAGAGAGAAGAGACAGACCTTTGTAACAGTGGAGCCCATAGAGTGTGCAGCTTCAGCTTCTGGAGACTGTGGTTTGTGAGTTTGAACACATCTCTCAATGGATTCCTTCACCTCCTCCGCAAACGAAGACTGGAGGAAGAGGAAGGAGATTCAGTGGAAGAGATTGTGAAATGAGAAAGGGAAGAGAGAGGAAGGGAGAGAGGGATGAGATGGAGAGAAGGGGGGAGGGGACAATATTAGTGGTCCAACATGAATGGAGCGAAGGAGAAGGTAAGGGAGGGAGGGAGAGAGGGAGGGGGTGGGGCTAACCACAGAGCTCCACTCTCGGCGGTCCATCTCTCTACGGAGGTTGTTGAGGTCAGAGAAGAGAGAGGTGTGGACAGGCGGATGTATGGCCTCCAGCACCTGGTTAGAGAGGAGAACGAGACCGCCATTAAACATCCATGAAGAAGAACATTACTGTACACCTCTTGATCCCCAGCTGCTTGGATACCGAGATTTTAAATTGGTCAGTGACAAAATCATATTTTCAGTTTGACGCGCTCGTAACGCACACCTCGATTCAAGAAATCATTCAAAGGGCCAGCTTTAATCTCAACAACTTGCAACCACTGAGCCTTAGTTGTATCGTTTACTCCATACTGTATGTCGCAACAGATGCTCAGTGGACGTGGACAACAGTCCATGCCATACAACAAGAAACACAGGTTAGACAGAGGACATTATACAGGGCTTCAATAGGACTTCATAATGTATGTAACTATAGGACTTTCTCAAGTGAGACTACTAGGAAATGGATCCAGCAGAATTCTCTAAAGTCTTGCCACATCAATCAATATAAAAAAAACGTGTTCCGTTTGAGAAGGACATAACATAACAGCCGTGGAAGTCCCTATGTGTATACTTAGCCACTATAAAGAAGAACACAGGACCACAAGAATGGCTGACAATTGAACTCTGTCGTTGAACTCTGTCAACTGATCCACCACCCCCCTTCCCCTCTCACTCCTCCCCCACCTTTGAGAAGGCTTCTCTCATGGATCTATTGACTGCGTCTCTCCACGTCAGCTCCCTCTCTCCTCCCTCCACCCTCTTCCCCCTCTCTCTCCTCTCTCGGCACTGACGGCAGTGGAACACAACCGCCTCTTCAGGCAGATCAGACAGCACCTCATACTGGTCATCTGGAGAGAAGAGAAACAGTTATTTTGAATTTCAACGGTGGATCCAACCTAGTCATCTGAGTTGCACGATTTTTGTATTATATAGATGGTGCTATCAATACCTAATCAAAATGTGCGTAAAATCTTTGCAATTCCATTTGGTGTCATCATAATTGTCATGGAAGAACATAAATTCAAGACCATGCAATGTGCACTGTCCCCATGTGGGGTACGTGGCTAAACTTAGATATGTTACTAAATATGGCAAAAGAATGCAATCAAGTTTCCGTTTCTAAATTTAGGCCTTGCAATACTCATCATCGTGTTCTTCAGTTTCATAATCACGTACAGCATGCACAATGTGTGGGGAGGTGGGGGAATGGTATGAAGAAAGGGGGAGAGAGAGAGAGAGAGGAAGGAGGTGAATGAACGAGGAGTGAATCATGACCAATGGCACAGAGGGAGCTGCCCAGCTTGTTCCCCAGTGACTCAATGTACCGCCAGGCCAGTGGGCATTAGCACATTATTACATCACATTACATCACTCTCTCCTCCTTATCCTCACTCAAACTGAACACCGCAACGACTTCCATGCACGAAACTTGTGAATAGCGTTGTTTCATCATTGAAGGTTGATGAATGTGGGAGACAGTGCACTGAGAGAGACAGGCTACTGCCGCGTTACACTGGGAATCCTTCGATGGGAAAAAACTATCGTGTCTCGGTAACAAGCACGAATTTCACCTTTTGCAGATCGCTGGTCTCGCAATAAAAATATCCTCGCCTACAAAAATGGCGGAGAAGAACTTTTCTAATGGCTAATAAGCTGGCGAAATTTGCTCCAAATATTGCTCGCTATAAGGTATGAGCAAGCCACAGGGCCAAGGTAGAGTAAGGCATCAAATAGAGAGAGGGGGTGGGAGGAAGGAAGGAAGATGTTTTTCTAGACGAAACATCAACAACAGACAGGCAGGGACACTATGGAGTGTATTTGGACACGAGACACTACAGCGGAGAAGACCCATAAAGTGACATCCCTATCTTTTGGGAACCCAGATGCTAAACTAGAGTTTTGGCAATATCTGAATGAGGGGATTCCCCAGGGGTTCCTGACTGACACCTACGCTGCAATTCATGCAGCAGGTCATTACCTCATAGGAGTAGAACAGCCTACACTCCAGGAAATCTATTCATGTTTGCACATGCTCCACATACTGTTGTGACCCACACCTTAGAGGCTTATTGAACCCACACAAGTGTTAGGGTGGGTCTTGTCCCAGACGGCCCACATGGATTAGCTGCTGAGAATAAACTTGTGGGCGGATCTATAATTTCAGCACGGAACTAAATTTAGCGACTGTTGTGACGTAATTGAGCTGGTGCTAAATATAGCACACATGTACAAAGCTGAAATCAGTGTACTTTGTGTGCAAGAAAATGAAGACCGTTAATCAACAACAGCTGTGGGACTGTCCCTAGACATTCCCCACCACTGTGTGCATAGTACTGGTGGAGGTGTCACTAACTGACTGGGAATGATGATGTTGCACACTGCATCCACTTCCTCCAAACCAACGGATTTCCAGCTATGAATATGATTTGTTACGTTCATTAGCCAAGCATGCACATACGCATGCAGAAAGATGCCTTTGCTCCCACACCTAGCTACAGGTCACCAACTACAATATTGGCCACGCTCCACTGGTCTCTCTGATTTATGTTTCCCAGCATGCATCTAAGTAGCGTGTTGAGAGGGAGGGAGGAGGGAGGGAGAGGGAGGAAAGGAGATGAGGGGAGGAAATGTGGAGAGGAAGTGACCGGAGAGGAGGAAGGAAGTAGAAATTCGAATAAGGTACACAAAAAGAAAGTCAATGTAAGCCAGCAGCCAGAGGCAATCCCAAAACCCACGTTACAATTTGTAGCTCAGGAAGTGGCCCAGTGTCTCAATTACGTATATACTCCATCCTGACTCCATTTTGTGGGTCTTCAGAGTCTACTGGGGCATGGTGGAGAAGTCTGCTTGCTTATAGGCTTCTTACAACCAGATGGCTCACTATTACACAAGTCATTATTGGAGGTTCAACTCTGCCTTTTCATTCACGGTGTATGTACAGCATGGTGTAGTAACAGAGGCCATGTAGACAAAGGTAAGAGGACTGCAATGTTAGGTGTTACCGACAACACGGGAGTTCCCAGGGGATTTCCCTACTTGATGACGTCATACACTGAGCCGCGGAAAGAAAGACGTGTTAGTTGTGACCTGGACCTGTGCATGACAAAGGGACGCATGACTGGATCTTTGCTGAATGTGATGATGATGTTCAACGGTAGGTAATGTCTCCATAGCTTCTATACAGCAGGCTCTCAGCCATGGTGGCTTGCCGGTAGTGGCGACAGAATCGCTGACTTCCTGGCAGACTGCTCCCTCCCTAGCTGGCCACATGTTACGTACTGAGGCACACACATACAGTCAAAGAGCCGGTGTTCCGGGAAGGAGCCAAGGGTTAACCTCAGTCTTTGTATCAATTAGTGGGGACTCCACAGCCGCCAGTGTCAGATGGGACTCCACAGCCGCCACTGTCAAATGGAACTCCACAGCCACCAGTGTCAGATGGAACTCCACAGCCGCCACTGTCAGATGGGAACTCCACAGCCGCCAGTGTCAGATGGAACTAAAACCCATGGCCACAGTGAGTATTGAAGCGACGTGTGTGACTGACAGAACGATTTCCCTGCACCCCACCCCACCCCACTTCACTAACAGTTGTTAATTGTGCAGGGCTCACTGCCATGCTTGCTGAAATCAGCTGTATAAACTGAGGTATACAGTCAGGAGTAAAATAGTTGGTTTTCCGAGAAAGAAAGAAGCCAAGGGCCCAGTCTTTGCACAACTATGGAATATTATCACAATGACATATACAGGGAATGGGCAGCCTGGCTCCACGAAATGAAGACACCAGTTACCACACACCAGGGGCACTAGAGGTGAACATATAATGAAGAAGTGGTGTTCCGAGAAAGAAAGAAGCCAAGGGTTTACCTCAGTCTAGTAGATGACTCCACGACTGGCAGTGTTTCGTAACCAGACAACCACAAAAAGACGTCCTAGGCTACGGTGGAGTAAGGCACTCGGCCTTCTTTAAGCGAGTTTTTTTTACCAGGCCTACCTTGTTAACCCTCGGCGCGCATGCGCAGCGAGGGTTACAGTAGTCGTTCTGTCTGTCCGTCTGTCTGTCCGTCCGCGCGAGTTCTAGCACTACAGGCTACGAGGCGGCCAATGAGTGGCACCAACGGGTTGTGAACGACGAGAAGATTGATATTAATGTGGCGATTTTCCTGAAACGACTGCGTTCCAGAGATATGGCGTGAAAACAAGCGAAAAAGCCAACGCACAGTCGATCGCGCACGCGCCATCTCCTGCAGGCTATATAGCGCGCACGCGTAATGTCAATTAATCGCCGGAGCATGCGCTTGGTTGTATATGGCCTCCTGTCAGTTTTGATCTCTGTTCCCTGTGGATAAACGATAAATATGCTGAGCAAGGTATGTTCGCAATAGTTCAGGTGGCGAGCAGTTTGTGGTTGCGGCCTTGCCTTCCCATCTATAAAACGTCTGGCGAGAGCATTGAAACACAGAAGAGCAGATAGATTGAATAAAGCAAATATGAGAGCCTCTGAAACACCTGAGCTATTGCTCTAACCGCTAATGCAACTACCCTGTGTTACGGTGAGACTCGTGTTACTGGCTCTGTCGATGACGCACGGCCCAGCATACAGCGATGCTACAACTCGCTAGTTTACCGCCGAGGGTTTGCACTTTAGTGCTTTTCATTATCTCAGTTGTCATACATAGGTGCAGGGGGAAGCAGAACAATCATAAAAGACGAAGAAAAGAATTTCGGAGCAAGGAAAAGACAAAAGTTTGCAACAAAGTTGAAGTTGCACTTGGCTAAAAATAGTAGTGACCCCAACGGAAGTGAGGTAGTGCACTAGACTAGCAGAGTGACCACATGGAAGGAAGTGGAGCAGACAGACGCCTGGCTTGCACATGGCTAAAAAATAGTAGTGAAAGTGAGGTGGGTGAACTCGACTAGAAGAGTGACCTAGTGACCCCGTGTAAGTGAGGTGGGTGAACTCGACTAGAAGAGTGACCACATGGAAGGAAGTGGGACAATTCAACCAGCGGTTCTGAGAGGGGAGTTCTGAGAAAAGTATGCATGTGGGAAATAAGGGCACGACTCGGCATTTTATGGAGACCCTATATGTCGACAATACAGACACAATTTTCATATGTGGGGAATGATCAGCAACCACAAGTATCCTCCACACACACGCAGAGTGGATTGAATCAAGAACACATTATTGAGAGAGTAGATATTATATTGGAATAGGGGGTGGGAAGGCTTAATTACCTGACATGTCTTCGCAAGCGGCGTGGATCCAGAACTCACATCTTCCGCACTGCACCATCTGGAACGAGACGGGGGAGAACTATCAAGTCTTCGTACGCACAAAAAACGAAATCACACGCGTCAAACCGTGGATAAAACTCCACTCCCTCCCTCTCCCCTGACCTTGGTGGTGAAGTCCGAGTCCTGGTAGCACTGCAGACACAGGGGACAGAAGTTCCCCTTCTGCTTCAGGTCGTAGCACGTCTTACAGTACATGAAATCCTCGTACCACATCGACTCTGGACACTGATACACAACATTGAGTGCTTACATGTTTCTGGCTGAAGGTTCCTAGGTTTTCTGGCAGTCTAATGATGAAGGTTCCTAGGTTTTCTGGCAGTCTAATGGCTTAAGGTTCCTAGGTTTTTGGCGTGGCTAAGGTTCCTAGTTTCTGGCAGTCTAATGGCTTAAGGTTCCTAGGTTTTCTGGCAGTCTAATGGCTTAAGGTTCCTAGGTTTTCTGGCAGTCTAATGGCTGAAGGTTCCTAGGTTTTCTGGCAGTCTATTGGCTGAAGGTTTACAGCAAGAAACCTTCAGCCAGAGAACATGGAAAGTAATGAAAAAATGCTATTTTTTAAACGTATGTATATTGGTGCCATATGGAAACATACAATTTTCTATTGATTACTTAACCTGGTTCCCAACAAAAATGTCCGCAAAACTAATTTGCAAACGTGTTCATTAAATGTTTATCCCATGAAGATTAGACCACGTGATGAAACTGAGATCAATGACATCATTACAATACAAGTGTCGTGTTAGTGCTATGAGCTGGATTTCAGGGGCCACTACCGAGTGAATCTGACAGTTTTAGGTCTTCTACTGACAGAGATTCCTCTCGCTCAGTCATGTCACAGGTGATGTGAGAGGAATAGGAGTAGAGGAGGACATGTTTGGATGGTGAAAATGCTACCTAAAGCTTCACGGCGTAGTGTACGTGTGTGTGTGTGTGCGGGGAGATATGCACAGGACTCTGCATGCGCATGACCTGAGGTATGTAGCAGCTGTACATGGTAATGCACGCACTGTAGTTGCAACATCTTACACATTTTGTGTTCCCGTTTTGGCGGGAGAAATAGTTCGACTACGTGCAGGAATCCCGACTGTATGAAAGGTAGTGAAAACAACTACAAGCTGGCATTCGTGACATGCAGAGTGCAGCTAAAGAACCTCCGTCCACTAGGGCACTATTTACTATTTCCTAAATTGTATATGGAAATCCTACTTGGACATCTCCATCTGTTGTGTGTGCATGTGGAAGATCAGTGAGGCACAGCCCAAAACCCCCTAGTTATTGCAGTGCCACATTACCTTAGCATCTACCCACTCATCACGAACGCTACGCTGGCACATATTCCTTGCTCGTGCCTGACGCACCACTCCCTCTCCTTCCACAAAACAGACTCAAACGACCCTCTCCTTCCACAAAACAGACTCAAACGACTTGCAAGTGACATCACCATTTTTAAACACGGAAGTTTTGTGATTCATAAATAGCAGTATGCCTATGGTTCGTGTCTAAATGTTTGCAAGAGAAGACATTCACAACATGTTCACGAAAGTAACTAAGTTCCATTCTCACCTACCCCCTCCCTCCCTCACCTCCCACCTCCCTCCCTCCCTCCCTCCCTCCCTCACCTCTCCGGGGGTGGTACTTCTACAGGAGACACAGTGGGTACAGCCACGCACCTCCAGGTGCCACGCCCACCAACGTAAGACCGGTGCTCACTCATACAGGCCTTGTGGAACCACCGGTCACATGACGTGCAGGTGACACACTGAACGAGGTGGAGAGAGGGGAAAAGAGAGGGCAGCATGTCAGCAACTATCACGTTTGTTCACTAAAAATGTGTTGTTTCAGCAAAAATTGTATGTAGATGTTCAACATCACACAACTCACATTATCTCCTTCTCCACACACGTCACACGTCACACACAAGGAGCAGGTGTAGAGATTCTTGGTTGCCAATGGCAACGAGGCTCCACCCGCACAAAACGTGTGAAACATCTGGCAACATACCACACAAGTCACCATCTGGGAGAGTGGGGAGAAGGGGGAGACGGGGAGAGCGGGGAGAGGGGGGAGAGGGAAGAAAGAGAGAGAAAAAACCAAGACAGTGGTTACAACATTCCATTCATATTTGACATGCACTTATGACAATTTCCTATACTTTACTTCCTTCCACATTCCACTGGACATAATTAGCACATCTATGAACTGAAGCCCACTGCTCAACTTGAAACCACAATATACACACATACATACAGTGATATGGTTAATGTACACACAGTACCTCAACGTTGCCTGCACTTCCACAGGTCTTGCAGAGGTTCAGAGTGCGTCCCGATTCCGTACCACTGCTGGTGGAATAGACTGGGACCCCAGTGATGTCCGGGTTCCACTGCACACAAACAAAGTCATATGCACATATTTAAATAGTATTACTGCGGAGAATGTTAAATGGAGAAAGCGGTAGAAAATGATGATCACATGTTTAACTTGCCCAAAAAGGACAATTGAGTATTTTTTACAGATTGCATTGCAGGGAAAACCCCCCCCCCCCCCCCGTTTTCTCTACCTACCGGCCACTGTAGATGGACCGAGAGACCGTCGTGGTCTCTCTTTCGCCCCCCACCCCGGGTGGGACCGAGGGTGAACCGTCGCGGTCTCAATGGGCTGGCCTGTTGGGGGGTGGAGTCAGTGGCTCCTTCTGCTGGCGGAGAATTAATTTATTCACTTTTGCAAATCACACACACTGAGTAAACGTGGACTAATATTTACTTATCAGCAGGACACACTGAACAAGGTGATTATATATACATCAATAGATAGGTGGGTGGTGCGTTTGGCATATAATAGGAAAAAGTTTCTTTTCTGCAATAGTTTTGGGTGAGGGACCCTCCTACACGGTTGAACTAGAATGTTGAATTTTCACGTGTTTCCAGCAAAATTACACAGAACAAGTGATTGTCATGTGACCTGACATGTGACCTGAGCGTGGAGTCTTTCTGAGAGACTTGGTCTGCAGAATGGCGCTTGGATCTCTCACCAGATTCAGACACTTACGATGGCTACAGGTGATGGAGGGAGAGAAGGGGGGAGGTAGAGGGGAAGAAATGAAGGAAGGAGGGGTAAGTAAGCAACAGTAACGGACGGTCCCTGTTGACAATAAAACATGTACACACAGACAACAGACTGACAGTGATGGTAGTGCCCTCACACGCAGGCCTGCTTCTTCACCCCGGGTCCCCCAAACTTTGGCTTGTCTTTGCAGAAGACGCAGGAGCCACAATCTTCGGTCCGCAGGCAGGCGGGGCACTCCATGCAACGAACCCCCCTCTTTCGGGGGGGCTGGGGCCCCCCGGGGGACGACGCCCTCTCTTTCTCCATCGCCAGCTGAGGAGCTGTCTTCTTGGACGGGACTCGAGCTCGCTGGGACTGCCTCACGATCACAGTGGACGACTGAGAGGGAGTTCTGAGAGGCTCTGAGGTGGACTGGTCCTCCTCGCTCAGTTTCAGAGGCTCTCCTTCTTCAGCAAACTCCACCTCCCCAGCTGTCTTGGTGTCTGTACAACTAAATCCTCCACTGGAGACTGGTAGCTCTCTCTCTTCAGGTACCCAGTCGTCGGTGTCGCTCTCCGAGTCCTCCGCCCTCGGCTCTCCAGCATCCATAGATTCCGCACCTATCCGCGGACGATAGAGGTAAGCCAGCGGCGCTAACTCCAATTAGTGCGCAACTCGTTGTGTTTTCTTACCGTCTTCATTTGCGGCGCCCGAGGCCCCATTCGAGGCTTTTCTCTGCTGAAGAAAGTCCTCCAGACGCAGCAGATCGTGCCTCACGTCCTCAAACCCGGCGAAAGTCGAGCACTGGAAAGGGGAGAGGTTTACGCGGGCTCTTGTCCAATCTTGCGACACACAATCAAAGCGTTAGCGTTTTCTCTGGCAGCTGCGCCGGAGGAGGCTCGGCCAGGGTTACTAGCTTACCTCGTCGTCAGAAGAGCCGAAGGCTTCCTGAAAGCTGGGGGCAGCCTTCCTCGGAGCAGCGGAGAGATTTTGTTTAGCCAGCTTCTGGGCCCTGGCAACCGAACGTCTCTCTTTGGTACTGGGCGGGAAGGCGTTCTTCAAACGAACGTGCTTCTTCTTTGCCTGCGGCTCCTTCTGATCACTGCTGGGTACCTTGATCTTAGGCATTCTCGTCGGCTTCACTCCTTCTAGCACTCGATCCCCAACACCGCCACACACACGTACATACATACGCTTGCACTGCGCGCCTACGCATGCGCATAAAATCGACTTGGCTCAAGCTAGCTAGCTGCTATAAAAAGACGGGTTGTAGTTTTGGGGTGCCAATTTGGTAGCAAAAGTACTATCCTATTGTTGAAGGCTGTTATTCTGCAATGAGCAGCCACTATCGGGTGTGCATCGCTTGTTTCGTACTTGCAGTAGTGTGGGAAGTCAGCGCAGCAGGTAAGCGTTACAGTGGCTAGGCTCGGTGCTCAGCAGAGACCATTCAATGCTATTTCCTTTCTGCAGGTTGCAAGGTTAACTTGGAAAACGTAGGGGCAAGCCACCAGGTGTTTATGCTTCCCGATGACCAAAATGCCCTGCAGAGCCTCGCTATGAAGTGCTACTTCTCCGATTGCGACACGGCCCCGTCGGAGGTGAAATGGACTATAGTTCCCCAGCTGCCCGAGGATGTTGAAGAGGAGGGTTGGTGGTCCCGCATCCGGTTCACATCTCTGGGCGAGAACCATGCCAGTAAAGATCCTTACCACGTGACCTGCAGCTCTAAGCTGGATCCAAGCCAAAATGAGACACTGAGCTTCAAAATAAATCGTACGTAAGTCTACTTGAAGATCAGCTTATTTTTACACAGCTAAATTTCATAGTGATTTTCAATCCTAGGTAAGCCGTATTTCGTCAACAATACTAATGGATCTCTGACTTTCCGAGTTGGAGAACGTGGAACCATTGACTTTGGTGTAGTGCCAGGAGTTCCTGATGTAGGGGACAGGTATCATTACTCTAAAAATGAAGAGAAAGTGAGTGGGACAAATGGGAAAATTGTCATTGAACCCGTGACACGTGACAATGGATCAATTTACATCTTGAGGTTCCCGGATAGCTATGAAACTCGTTCCATCTCAGTGACAGTGTTTGAAGAACACCAGGTCGTTGCTGCTGTCAGAACATCAGTAGAAATAGCACCGTTCCTCGACGGTGACAGAACTTGTCTGCACTGGGAGACCGGAGACAATGTAACGAACGACAACCCGGAGTTGTACAGTACATCTGGAACTGTGCTGCGAATCAATCGAGTCTCAAGTAAAGACGTGGGGAGAGTTTTCACCTGTGTCGCGAGAGGGTAACGTGAAACTGAAGACAAGACTGCTCAGCAAGGAACATCTCTCTCTGTGTGTCGAGGGAGAAGAGAATCATCTCGTCATCGACCGTGTGATAAACGTATGTGACTCGTACCTATACCATCACTTTCCACAAACTACACAGCATACTATTGGTGACTGTGTACAATATAACTAGGAATTTGTTGTTTTTTTAGTGTGTGCATGGCATCACATGGTCTAATACCTTCATGTGGGCCTGTATCTAGCGTCTGTATGGGGACTTGGTGAATTTTACATTTACTTCTGAGAAAGAGAGAGTGTGTGTGTGCAATAGCCATTTCTAGACTTGCAAACCCTTTCCAAAGTTGTCTCTATAGATATTACTGGCCCATGTATCCCAACAAATTTTAGCATACACATTATACGAATGCACTCTCTATCAAGGCTGCATTAAAATATGCATTGCTGTATGCCTTTCGATGGCAATACAAAGACTTTGACTTGTATAATTATAAGGGGGTTCTTTGGGGACAATTATATTATATCACCAAAGTAATTCTTAATCCCTCCCTAAGAACAGCATTATAATGTATACTAGCTATGACTAAGAGCTAGCAGGGAATTCCTAAGGGGAAGTCATGACTTTATGTGCTAGCACTGCATGCTGCATCCATTGCCTGTTGCCCTGGCATGCCAATCGGGGTGAACTTGCATGAACTGTGCATGCAGAGGTAAAGACCCTGGGTGTGGACCAGCGTCATCTACACCAGTACACAAGTACACATGCTCCACACACAGCTAAATAGCGCTCTGTGCACTCTTGGTTTGTGTGGGTTGCAAAACCAGTGTACCATTTGTTTGCCGCTATTATGTCTTTGATGATGTCATTAGCATTATTCATAGAGCACTGTTTAGCTACAGTGATTTCACTGCCACCTGTGAAATGAACTATACCAACTGGACATTATGTTGCTCTAGGCAAATAGTGGGCCACCCACACAACCCAGCACTTCCTTGCTCACATTTTCCCAGACTGGGTCATTGGTTATTACTATTCAATCTTGCCCAGTTCCCAGATGTGTGCGTGTGTGAAGAGACTTTGCTACCAATAGCTTAATAACACTTTGGTGTGCGTAGGGGCTCAAATCATAGTAGGATTCCGAGTCTGTAATGCAAAGCTAAAAAAAGTATGATATTCCCTTTTAATATTAGCTACATGATTACTCTCAATGTTTATTAACTGTGTTTTTTTTCTTCTCTCACCACACAGGCTACAGTCTGTGATGGTGGCAGGTCATGTCTCAGTCTCTCATGGAGTCTGGAGCACAAGCACATGCTCATAGGGGTGACCCATGTCTACGGTGTCGTTAACTCATCCATCGAGTTCGTCAGTAAACTGAATATATTCTGGGAGAAGACCGCATCTATAGGGACTAGTGGACTGGTACTGTCAGGAGGGAACTGTGTTCCAATATTAGTACTGATCCCTTTGTCTCCTCCAATCCTGATGATGATGATGCTCAGAAAATCTACGTTGCTTTTGGGGTGTCTCTAGTGCTGTCGGTCATACTGGGAGTACTACTGGGCTTTGGGCTCTGCTATCTCTATAGGTGTGTACATATTATTATCTGAGTGTCTCACTGGTACTCTGTTTAGTGTCAGCACTCTATGTATTCAGGTTGTAGCCTTTGGGTGGGTGTGAGTAGCTAGGGGAGGGACAGAGGAGGGTGAGGGGAGGAGAGGAGAGCCTCACCTCCCAGTAAAGACTGCTGCTATTCCCTCTGATCTCTGTAGGTGCCTGTATAATGCCAGCTAGTCTTTGTGGGAGTGTTGCAAGTGGGAGAAGGTTAAAGTAGAAAAACAATAGGTCCCCAATGCAGGAATGCAATTAAGTTTCCAGTTTCTAAAATTTAGCTGCCACATTAAGACTGTGATGTATAGTCTGCCACCTCCTGCAAAGCTGCAGAGTGTGGAGGTACATAAAAGGAGTGTGGCTAAGGACTGAACGTAGAAACTGATGGAAACTAAATTGCATTCTTGCACTGGGCCCTATTGTTTTGTTCTATCTTTAGGAACATTTCTAAATATTTAGCCCTTACCCTACTGACACATTCCCTTTAATTAAGACCAGTTTTGATGTTTGTTTCTAATTACTTCCAAATATGCATTGAGGTATTCATTCCTGCAAAATTACCCAGGGGAAGTTAAGTTAACAAGGAAATTTCCCCAGGTCATTTCCCTTCCTAAATAGCTGATTCCACATGCTGCCTTGCGGCTACTCTGCCTGACTGGCACTTTGGTTGTCACAACAAACACAGCCGTTTTGTAAACCTGACACCTCTGGCAGTTGTTGAGTCCGTGTGAACGCGTTGCACGGCGGCCAGGGTACAATAGAGGCCTAATGATGAATATCGCTCCACTCTCTGTGGAAAACTCCCCGAGAGAAGAGACGAAGGGTGGGCGATGAATAATCCTTGAGCTACAGTAGGGAGTGTTTGGACAGACTGTGTTATAGTGCATTTGTGTGGCCCAAGAATGCCTACTCACATGGCAGATTGAAAACACCATCTTTGTTTTTGCAGCGTTTAGTCAACAGCTATCGTTTTGCATACACAAACAGAAGAGCTGTTGTAGTAGCTATAATCCTTCACGAAAGAATCCAACTGAACGCTGTAGTAAGCCAAGTAGCAGAGCATTATAATATAGGAGAGTGGCCCCATACAACTGACTATTTTGGTTTCCTGGCATCATTAGTAGTCACAAATAAAGCCTTTAAGTAAGAGTTCACTGTGGTACATAGTAAGGTGGTATGTATATGTAGTAAGGCCTTATGACACTGCATGCCCACTCATTCTCACTGTTTACCTAAACCTCACTATATGAAAAATAGACCACCCGTAGAGGCACAGTTCCTGTGGCAAACAAATGCCACAGATGCCAGGGGCTTGCTGGGGCAGTCAATGAGGGGCCACTTTGCAGGTCTCTCCTGTTTGTTGCAGCCTGCAGCTCTGCCTGTGGTGTGTGTATGTCTTTGCTGATAGCTAGAGTCTGGGTGTGGGCATTATTGTGAGCGGGGAAAAAGTCCCACGTCCTGTTAAAACAACAGCCGCCAGACACCCAGTCTCGACTCTACTAGACTCTACTATACTCCACGGCCACCTGGCCCTGGGTCTATACTGCCACCTATTGTGTGGCCCTGCCTGGCTCTATTTGTACATACCTACAAGTGGCATCTATATCCCACACATTATGACCGACTGTTGTTGTGTACATCTGCAGGAACGTCATCGCAGATTAGGCAGAGTTTGTCCGGACCCTGAGAATGGGAATGGGGGTATTCCACCACTCCATGGACCCCAGCTACCTCCTCCTCCCAACCCAGATAATGAGGACCAACCTGCAGACCAGAATCCTGGGCTTCAAAATGGAGACAACCCTCCTCCTCAGAATTCTGACCCCCCAGGCCCACTAAATAACGGAAACCAGCCCCCGCCCCAGAATTCTGGCCCCCCAGAACTACCGAGACAACCACCAGCAACGGTTCCCACATCCCCAAAACCTACCCCAGCAGCCTCCGAGGGAGTTTCCAGCCCCACCACACCACCAGTACCCACTCTCCCCTCCACCTCCTCACATCCACACCAGCACCCACTCACCTCCAAAACTACTAAATCAAATTCATAGACCAGACTTTTATACATCCATAGACCATTTTTAAGCTCCCTTTTTTTCACTTTTGAGGCATTTTGTGTGAAGACAGTCAACAATATAGATTTTTTTTATAAGTGTGTAAAACACAATTACTTTGGTTTTCTTATTCCACCACTTGTAAGACACTGGAGGCGAATTTTTGCTGGTAATCATCTTTGTGATAAATTCAACACTTCAAATTGAAGAACTATTAAACTGATTTATAGTGTGATTCATGTATATATACCCACCATTAACGTTTGGTTCAATTTGTTTGTGTAATTAAAGTCAGTACTGCGTGTATTATACCAACCCATTGTAAATCTTCTGAATACTTAACAAATATTCATTGTCTGGCTGAATTATGCTATGACGCTCTTTAAAAGTATACGTATGCATCTCTATTGTTAACAAACCAAAGGATTTACATACGCGCATTACGCCATAGTATTATTGACAAAATCATGTCTTGCACAATACAAATAGTGAAAGAACGATGCAGAGTAAATGTATGGAGAGATTTTGTTACTATTTTTTTACTATTTTTACACATGAACAGTCCTGTAAAATGAGAGAGTGGGTTAGAAGATCTAGAGTTAGAACATCATCATCTGCGAGCGGAGTTGGTCGTCCCACATTGGGCCTTCTTCTCCCTCTGGCAGCAGGCTCTCTCCTCCTCCTCTCTTCCCCCTCCCCGCTGACTGCCTCTTGGACCTTTTGGAGGAGGTCTTCTCCTTCTTGTTCCCTGGGTCACACACACACACACACACACAGGCATCACAACTACATGGTAGCTACGGTTGTGAAAGTACGTAAGTCTTTACTACTGCTTCCTGACACCACGACACAACACAAGTATGACTGCTCACCTTTTGATCTCTTGCTCTTCTTCTTTGGTTTCCGCTGTTGCCCCTCCCCCTCCTCCTCCTCCCCCTCCTCCCCTCCCCCCATCCCCACTGTCACCATAGTCTCCAGTGACAGATGGAGACACTCGAACTGTCTCTGGGTGGCCACCAGTCCTCCCCTCATCTTCCTCAGCCCTCTAATCACCTGCCACCACACACAGGCAAAAACCAAGAGAAGAGAAAGGTGGAGGGAGGGTGGAATGTAGTTCAAAATATTGGACAGCTATGAAAATGAGGCAGTAAGTTTACTAGTTGAAAAGTTAGAAGACTAAACGGTCCCTTTCGCTGTTAACGGTGTCTCAAAATGAAAACCCAAACATCATTGGGGGGCCCTGTGCTTCATGAAGTGGGAATAGAAAGGTCCCCGAAAAACTATGCTACAAGACCATTTTGTGCTCCTTCCATACCACCATTGTCAACTACACTGGTATATACAGGGTTCTGTGCGTACCTGGTCCAGTATATTCTGGTCAGGTTCCCATGACAGTGGTTCGGGAATGGGGTCAGTCATCATCTGATAGGCACAAGCAAGAGCACACAGACACCCAGTTCGGCCCCCTCCATTGGTACTCATCACACACACAGGCTGCATAGTGGAGAGGGAGATATGTAGGTCACTAGGGCAGTATGTGCTGGGACCTTTGGTTAGTACTCATCACACATACAGGCTGCATAGTGGAGAGGGAGATATGTAGGTCACTAGGGCAGTATGTACTGGGACCTTTGGTTAGTACTCATCACACATACAGGCTGCATAGTGGAGAGGGAGATATGTAGGTCACTAGGGCCGTATGTACTGGGACCTTTGGTTAGTACTCATCACACATACAGGCTGCATAGTGGAGAGGGAGATATGTAGGTCACTAGGGCAGTATGTGCTGGGACCTTTGGTTAGTACTCATCACACATACAGGCTGCATAGTGGAGAGGGAGATATGTAGGTCACTAGGGCAGTATGTACTGGGACCTTTGGTTAGTACTCATCACACATACAGGCTGCATAGTGGAGAGGGAGATATGTAGGTCACTAGGGCAGTATGTACTGGGGCCTTGGTTATACTCATCACACATACAGGCTGCCATAGTGGAGAGGGAGATATGTAGGTCACTAGGGCAGTATGTACTGGGACCTTTGGTTAGTACTCATACAGGCTGCATAGTGGAGAGGGAGATATGTAGGTCACTAGGGCAGTATGTACTGGGACTTTGGTTAGTACTCATCACACATACAGGCTGCATAGTGGAGAGGGAGATATGTAGGTCACTAGGGCAGTATGTACTGGGACCTTTGGTTAGTACTCATACAGGCTGCATAGTGGAGAGGGAGATATGTAGGTCACTAGGGCAGTATGTACTGGGACCTTTGGTTAGTACTCATACAGGCTGCATAGTGGAGAGGGAGATATGTAGGTCACTAGGGCAGTATGTACTGGGGCCTTTGGTTAGTACTCATCACACATACAGGCTGCATAGTGGAGAGGGAGATATGTAGGTCACTAGGGCAGTATGTGCTGGGACCTTTGGTTAGTACTCATCACACATACAGGCTGCATAGTGGAGAGGGAGATATGTAGGTCACTAGGGCAGTATGTACTGGGGCCTTGGTAGTACTCATCACACATACAGGCTGCATAGTGGAGAGGGAGATATGTAGGTCACCTAGGGCAGTATGTACTGGGACCTTTGGTTAGTACTCATCACACATACAGGCTGCATAGTGGATGAAGGGGAGATATGTAGGTCAACTAGGGCAGTATGTACTGGGGCCTTTGGTTAGTACTCATCACACATACAGGCTGCATAGTGGAGAGGGAGATATGTAGGTCACTAGGGCAGTATGTACTGGGACCTTTGGTTAGTACTCATACAGGCTCGCGGAAAGAGAAAAGTAAAACAAGAACTATGGAACTATAAGAAAACTACCTTTTAATGTACATTCATTGTAAGTATTACAACTGATTTTGGACCAATCAGAATACTCAGCTGAAGGATAATGGAGTAAAAATGTACGAGTGAACTACATATTCAGCAGTTGTAAGAGCTCAATGCAATATTCCCTACGGTTCAAATACCATCGTCATAAAAAGGAGAGGGGGGCATAAATAGTGGGAGGAACTACAGAGCATTATAGTGACCTAATTCCACAGTATGGAGTGGAACTGCAGCACATAATATAGTGGCCCTATCCACAGTAGTAAAGCATGTATGTAAAGAGAAGTATGGAGTGACGTATGTAATGGTGGAACTGTGGAAGTGAGAGACAGTGTGTACCCCAGGGACAGTCTGCTGCTGCCTGGCTGCCAGGAGGAGATGAACGAGACTGGGCAGGAGTCGAGGGGTCTGCGGCACACCGCCGTCAGGCCAACCGGTGAAGTGGTAGAGAGTGAGATAGTCTGTCTCAGAGTCGATTGAGCTGGTCAATGAGAATTGGTGAACCGTTAGAGTCGGGATTGTTCCTGGTGGAGAGAAGGAGGAGGGAGAGGGAGAGGAGGAGAGGGGAGATGGAGGGAGAGGAGGCGAGGGGAGGGGAGGGGGGAGAGGGAGAGGAAAAGAAGGAGAAAAGAACAAGAGAGGAGACAAAGCTAGTCGATGTATTGAAGTAGCAAATAAATGTGGTATATACCACATAGGAATATGTAGGTTCCTAAATAGGTTAGTATTGAGACCTAGTATGTAATGGGTTGGAGTCCCCAGGTTACGTTCCCTCCTTTGCTGCGAGTTTTCCACATGGAGGTTAGACGCTAAGCCACGAGGAGGTTGATTGTGAACAGAGAGAGAATGTGTGTTTACACAGGGCACACGTCAAACACTAGCTGCTGTGTACACACGACAATCAGTGGCTGCAGCCTACACTGCTCCACACACACTCAGGCCCCGAGCTGTGGTCGAATGGACCTTGGCATAAGTTCCTCATTACAACCATCGCTGACCACCTTCCAGTATACAACTGCTCCGTGAGATAGAAGCCGCGGTAAGCACCAACATAGATTCTCTCCCACCCAGCAACATTTTTAGAGTCATGATATAGAACATGGATGTACTCTATTGTTGACTGTATCCTGTATCCACCACTTCCCCTGGGATGAAGCTGCAAGCTGCAGGGTTCCTAGCTATACCTGCATACTAGCCAATAGCAACGTGTCCTACGTATGTAGCTATGGTAATATTTCCAGCTCATGGACTAACGCAATAGTTACTTGTTTTGTGGGACAATATTCAGACCAGCGTCGTACGCTCCTTATTAGGCACGGATCCATCAATTTGCACAGCTGTGTGAGCACAGCATGTTTCAAAATGAATGTGGTTGCCGTGCGGTTCTCATCAACCATGAAAAAAGATCCACCATTTGTCTCCGACCTGGATATTCCTGTATCCCAGTGACAGAGAGAGCTCCTTCTTGCCAGGAGCCGTTGACGACGAGGGAGTGGCGAGACTCCGCCCCTTTACCTGGCCACACCCCCACAACACCCCCCAGCTCTCCCAGCACCATGGCAACCGACACCCTCTGCTCCCACATCATTCTGTACATAAAAGAGTACACACATACACACACTATAATTTAGCAATGTTGGCTGAGTGCGATCGTGAAATCACCAAAAACATTTCCCCCCACAACTGCATGCAATTAACGGTGCATGCAGAGACATTTTGAGCTCGAGATTAATTGTATAATGCTTAAAAGATTTCCGCATGGCCAAATAAAAAACCCAATTTGGTGGAGTTACAATACCCCAAAACTTCCCCACAGCGATGACGGTGATCGTATGGTATTCCACACACTATCACGCACGCCACAATCATCCTTTAAAAAGCCTGAAAACTTGTAGAGTTACCGTGACTACTATAATTGATAACGATCACATGGTAATAATGAGGACAAACAGTCGTCATATGACTTGAGGACCCAACAATTAGCCGTCTTATTTAGTCACGTAATGAAACGTCTCAATTTACTGCTATAATGGCGAAAGAGAAAAGGTAAGGTCACATGTCATTAATGCAATCATCTTTACGATTCTATTTTTAAACCAATGCTGCTAAAAGTAAAACAGGCCAAAAAACTTTTGTGGACAGTTCAAAATACCACGAAAAAGTTATATCCCTCAAAATTTTCCCAGTATATAGGTCACATGACAATGGTGTGACAGACCTCCAGAAGTCGGGGACGGTGGACTGAAGAGGAACCTGAGTGGCAATGAACTCTTGTGGCCATGGAGGACGGCCGAGGTAGCTGGCGTTGATGAAATCCGATCCAACCTCTTCGAACACCAGCTGTAGCTTCACTCGAGAGGAGGTGGGAGGGAGGGGAGCCCCCGGCCGGCACTTGGAGATGTTTCTAGGCAGACTGGGGACAGAGAGGGGGAGGGAGGAAGAGAAGAGGGAAGAGGGTGGATGAACAGCAAGATGGAAAATGTAATGTCATAACCTCACAAACAGAAATACATGTCCTGCTACCTTCCACCTACCCAGCATGCACAGGTAGGTTGCATCATTTATCATTTGGACGTACAATGACTTTGCATTATCACTGATGCTTGTGTAATACCCATATTTGGTTGAAGTAGTGTGATTTGTGTAGGCTGGGCTTTGTTGACTTAATGATTATCTCATGGAATTTAACTTTATGTATATTAGGGTCCTTATGTTCTGTAGTTGGTTGCAGTAACCTACGTCCAAATGATGCAACGTGCCTGTGCATGCACAATCAACAATACCACTTCATTAATAGTCAGCATGAACTGTATGTGCTACTCCCCACAGCCTGCTTGTCACTGCTCCACAATAGCAACTACATCGTAGACATTGTTTACAAACAACATGTCCATGAATGTTCTATGAGGTAATGCCATTTCATCACTTCATCATCAAAATCACCTCATTTTAGCTATGTATGGTATGCATGTATATGGATCACACCATAGTGTGGGCATGTGCAAAGTGTTTCGCAATATCCATAACTGGCAATGCAGGAAATGGTCATTTTTGGGCTAATAAGATAAACCTGCTTAGTTGTATAATGTGGGTAGGTATGTTGCAACTGATCGTCTAAATCATACCACCATAAAACCAGAGAGAAATTGAAGGCAAGAGAAGGGATGACATCATGTAAATACATGAGGGAAATCCCCAGGGGATCTCCCCCTGTTGTATTTACATGCAGCACGGCCTGAGCTCTGGAGCCAGGCTTGAAAATACAATTACATCACGCCCAACATAGCATCACAACATTACATCACTATTAGGTAATCACAATATTCTATATTTTCTATGGACTTGCGTAGACCCACATAATTATGTTGGTGTTGATAAACAAAGAGGGTGTGTTGATGCTAGCCAAGCAAACATCTGGGAAATGCAAATGGTGAAATGGCAACAAAACCCAGCGATAATGTAGGCAGGATGTATCCATTAAACCATCGGAAACACTGATTGAAGAAGATGATTCTGTTAATAAACAGAAGTCTCTAAAAATGTAAACGTAGACAGATAACATACCTGTCAGGCGATCAATCGGTACAAACAGAACATCTTAGAGTAAGAATAGATTACCGTACTTGTTATCTACATACAGTAATGAGGAGCCCAAACGTAGACCCTTGATAGAAGCATAATAACACATGTTTACAGTCTGCAAACAGAACACCTGAAGAAGTCATTAAAATGCCATGTGCCCATCCTTTGATTGTATGTAGTAACAAAGAAGCCGTTATGATAACGGATTTCTAAAGTCATTAGGTAAACCAACAGAGCGATACCACATAGGTACATACATAGTACACACAAAATTAAGGTGTAAGACAACATTCCATAGTAATGACATCAATCAATTACCTTATTTGGTGGACAAGTGACATGCAGCCCTTAATTGGCACAAGTGTTCTACATACACACACACGTGAGCCCTGGTTGGACTATTTCATAACAGTTCTTATCAGTTGTAGGAAGCTGGTGTGTGGGGCCACAAAGGGGCAGAGGTAAACAACAGGATGGTGTCCATTATCTGGGGATTTCCCCTCACAAACTGTCCACTCCAAGTGATGACACATTCACAGAAGACCTAGTGTAGAACTGAAGACCTTCGTGACTGGAGTATACTACTGCCGTGCACCAGATCACCAGCGAAATATGTCACTGCATCTAGTAGTCCATTGTCCACTGGTTCACATGTCATGTTCCACAAAACATACGCTAGAATGGTGGGAAAATGTGTACTTGTAATCGCTGCATGCACACAGCTTCCGTGTGTCTGTGTGTGTTGGAGACAACAGGGCTGGATGATGTGATGGTAATGAGCTGCATGATTAAAGAGTAAGGAGACAATGGGCTAACACTATGTGTAATATGGACTCAAACAATGGGCTAACTATGCATACTGTATGAACTCATGGGCGTGATAAAATGCAGAGAGACTAGGGCCAGGGGGGGGAGCCAGGTGTGACTGCTGTGGAGGGGTGAGAAACTAATACTTAGCTTTCTCCCTATGAAAGACGCCCGGGATTCTGTCATTAGTTGTGGTAGCAGAACGAGGGGGTGGAAGAAAGGATGTAATGGCAGATGAGTGGGAGTATGGAGGATGCCACTAATGGAAGACCGTGCATCGGGATGTTGTGATAGGGAGTCAGTAATTGGGAGAATAAGAGGTTCAGGGGGAAGGATGTAGTAATAGTAAAGAATTTCAGGAGAATAACAACAGGAGGGGGAGTGAAATTCATTAACATGAAAAATATGGCAGTCTATGGTCATTTAATTATCCCAACTTTCAAAGGCCTAGTTTTCTCGTGTGTGCTGTCAGAATGGAATGTGCATTTCTGTCTTACTATATTCACCATGGTAACGAGTAAACATATGTACAATGTATACACCCATTATTGTCTGACATTACAAATAAACAAACATGAGATGAATAATATTACAGCATAATTCATAATTGATACATAATGTTAACATAGAAGTAACGGTAAGTATAAGAATTGGCCTAGTGGCTTTGGTTTTTTGGATGACATCATATACCTCCTAACTTTAGCTCATTATGTGCTATCACTTTTTGTTTTTTGGATGACATCATCTATATACCTCCTAACTTTAGCTCATTATGTGCTATCACTTTTTGTTTTTTGGATGACATCATATAACCTCCTAACTTTAGCTCATTGTGTGCTATCACTTTTTGTTTTTTGGATGACATCATATACCTCCTAACTTTAGCTCATCGTGTGCTATCACTTTTTGTTTTTTGGATGACATCATATACCTCCTAACTTTAGCTCATTATGTGCTATCACTTTTTGGTTTTTGGATGACATCATATACCTCCTAACTTTAGCTCATTGTGTGCTATCACTTTTTGTTTTTTGGATGACATCATATACCTCCTAACTTTAGCTCATTGTGTGCTATCACTTTTTGTTTTTTGGATGACATCATATACCTCCTAACTTTAGCTCATTGTGTGCTATCACTTTTTGTTTTTTGGATGACATCATATACCTCCTAACTTTAGCTCATTGTGTGCTATCACTTTTTGTTTTTTGGATGACATCATCTATATACCTCCTAACTTTAGCTCATTGTGTGCTATCATTTTTTGTTTTGGATGGACATCATCATACCTCCTAACTTAGCTCATTGTGTGCTATCACTTTTGTTTTTTGGATGACATCATCTATATACCTCCTAACTTTAGCTCATTATGTGCTATCACTTTTTGGTTTTTGGATGACATCATCTATATACCTCCTAACTTTAGCTCATTATGTGCTATCACTTTTTGTTTTTTGGATGACATCATCTATATACCTCCTAACTTTAGCTCATTATGTGCTATCACTTTTTGCTGGCCTAAAGTCTATTTTGACTTAACCTGAGTCCTAAAATTTTCGTTTTTAAAATGCTGACATCATTCAAATCCTTGTAAACATTCCCCCTTCCGATGAAAATAATTAATGTGAAACCTTATGAGTCGAAGTATGTAGCTATGTGTATGTTCCATAAGAAAAGTATATATACCATAGGGGAGAGAAGGTACTTATGTATGTATGTATGTACTGAGCAATGGTGTAGTTGGAGGGAGAGGAGGGAGGAGAGAGAGGAGAGAGGAGAGAGGGGGAGACGTACCGAGCAATGGTGTAGTCGGAGGAAGAGGAGAGGAGGAGGAGGGAGAGGAGGAGAGGGTCTGGAAGCCAGAGTGCAGGAACCCTCCCATCTTCAGTATCCCAACTCTCTTACGGAGGGCTATGAACTAGAGATGGGGGGAGAGGGAGACAGAGACACAATATCCTAAACAACGACATATAGAGGCCCATTAAAGGCTACGACGTTCTTCATCCATTACCAAAACTGCCTATTATGGGATATGAAAGACTAGGAAACAAAGTTGCAAGCATTTCTATAGCATGCAATGGCCCATCATAAGTTGCGAAATGTATTAAGGTATATATTATATACCTTAATACATTCGTGCAACTCTGGTCTAAGACACAACATCGTGTACTGTTGCTCACAGATACACCTGCAGCCTGTTGACGTACCCACTGTTCCTTGAGAGGTTTGGTGTCAATGCTGTTCTTCCTCCTCTGGGTCCCTCGTCCTACAGCAAATGGTAGAACACCAGCAGTACGACCCTCTCGTTACTGACTTTATTACTAGAACCAGATGGGTTGTATTGGCTTACTCAGGTCACCATCACATTTTGAGGACTCATTGACCAATTCTCACACTAGTGTAAGTGGCTTAAGTCTTGAAAAACAAACATGTGGAAGCAGCATGTAGCCCAGCGTACCACATGGTGCCTTTCTACATGTGGAAGCAGCATGTAGCCCAGCATACCACATGGTGCCTTTCTACATGTGGAAGAGCAGGAGCCAGCATACCACATGGGCCTTTCTACATGTGGAAGCAGCATGTAGCCCAGCATACCACATGGTGCCTTTCTACATGTGGAAGCAGCATGTAGCCCAGCGTACCACATGGTGCCTTTCTACCTGTAGTTGACACATGCATTTTTGCACGCACTTTACTGAAACACACAGCAATGATTTACAGCGACAAATACTCTGAAGGGAAAATTTAGTCTACAGATTAGGTCACAATCAATCCTGCGATAATAACCAGGTCCAATTATATGTGAAAATATTTTCTACAAACTAAGTACTCTCCGATCTGACTGGTCACATGACTCCCATGTGATCCAGGGGACCGTGTCATGTGACCAATACCTCAGTGGTGTGAATGGGAGTTGCCATGGTCAGTATCTGACTGGTGGAGTTGCTGGCAAAGACGTCTCTCTCTTCTTCACGTTCTTCCTGGATGTCTAGTGGAAAAGGGTTTAAACGAGGGACAATTACAATGTGCAGCAACATTCTTTTATGGAAAGTATGTATTAAAGTCATACAACCTTTGGTCGCTGAACATTTCTTTTACTGTAGCTATGCTACCTACAATACAGAATGTTCTTTTACTCATAGATTGAGGCTTATCTGGGAAAACTACACGTCTTATGATCCTAAAATTGGCGTATAATAGAGTTACTGTGGGGACCAGTGTACTTAGAATGGTGCTCGTTAGGTGTGGGTGTGTGTGTGTAGTGATATACCAGGTGGTAGGTGGAGAGGAGAGGGAGAGGGAGAGCGATCTCGACTGGGTGGTCTCCTATTAGCAGGTGGGTGTGGTCTGTCGGTGGTGAGGGAGTGTAGCAATGACTCCCTCGGAACAGACTGAGAGACAGAGGAGATGGGGCGAGGGGGGGGGGAGAAACGAGAGAGTAGGGAGAAGAGGGAGCTATGGATCTTTCACACAGAGCACACTCGTTCATCTTTATAGAGGCCCCCC
Organism: Geodia barretti; assembly: GCA_030341885.1. Classification (NCBI taxonomy): domain Eukaryota; kingdom Metazoa; phylum Porifera; class Demospongiae; order Tetractinellida; family Geodiidae; genus Geodia; species Geodia barretti. The sequence goes on from CASHTH010002965.1 coordinate 27,587, forward strand.
CTTGACGAGGTTTGTACAGACAGAATCCACACTAAAACCCCTCAAGTAGTAAAAGTGTCCCCACACTCTGTGGTCAGTGCCAACTCACATCCAGTAGAGAGTCTCGCGGTGACCTCTTTGACCTCCGGTCTCCGCCTCCTTCCATTCCCATTCCTCCGTTCCACACACCACTCCTCCTCTGTCTCCTCGTCTCCTCTCCACGTCTCGATTCCAAACCACTCTTCCTCCTTGTCGGCTCTCCACGTCCCGATTCCACGTCACTCTTCTTCCTCGTTGACTGTTCACGTCCCGATTCCAAACCTCTCTGTCTCCGCTCCATATCACTAGATCCACTGCCATTGTCGGTGACATCATCAGTAAAGACACTAGTGGAGCCAACACCAGTAGGCCATGTGGCTGGAGTAGTAGGAGAAACACTAGTAGGCAGACTGGCTGGAGTAGCAGGAGTAACACTAGTAGGCAGACTGGCTGGAGTAGTAGATGTAGGACTGGTTGTGTCAGGGGAAGGACTGGCTGAGAGGAGGTAGGAGTGAGGTTCATGATGCTCCCTATTACCATGGTCCACGTGATGATTGTCCATATTATGATGGTTTTCTGAGGTGGAGAGATCAGCCTCACCAACTGCCATGTCTGCCCTGGAGAGAGAGAGGGGAGATGGAGGGAGTGAGGGTGCTTCATATAACAACCACACCACAACTTTCCTTTCTCTGACACAGCAAGACAGTGTAAGAGATCTAGTTACCTGAACATCCCAGAGTCCATTTCGTCCAGAGGATCCTCTATTAGTGGTTGGAGCTCTATTGGTGGAGCCATTTTCTTTAGCGGGAGAGATAAGGAGGAGGAGAGACGAAGGGGGAAGAGTGATGTGAAAGTGGAATTGAGGAAAATTTGGTAGTAAAAGGAGAGATGTAAATGCACGTTCAGGTGGAAAGGAAAATGTGCTCAAGTGTCCAAACAACTCACTGATCTTCTTCTCCCAGCTGTGAATCCTCCACCGGTGGTCCCCAGCTGCCACGCCCCCTCTCCTCCTCTCCCCGCCCCTCTCCACACACCTCCCGTCCCTCCCTCCCTCTCTCTATCGGCACTGCCAGGCCTCCACGAGGCTCTGTGTCGCTCCGCCTCCTCTCCCCTCACTGGCAGGACAACAACACACAATAATGGATGATAAAGTGTGTGTGTAAAATTGTCATACGTATCAGTAGTTTTGCTGATCAGTTGCGCAGGTGGTGTGCGCCATGCATTTTAGCTACAAGGCCAGGTTCTGCAGCAGAGCACTGATAAGATGTATGTACATGGACAGCAAGATTGTTAAATGTTCTTTTGGTGACATACCCTCACTCTCCCAACAAATTTAACCTTTTCATCCTGTAATTATCACGGTTTTAACCCTTTCCTTCCTCCCCCTCTACCCACCGTAACTGTCTCTGACTTGCGGTCTTCCCCGCGACAGACTCAGTTTCCTCTTCAGGAACCCCGTCACCGAGCTCCGCCTACTCCACTTCCTGCTCCGAGAGAGGGTCCCCTCTCGCGAGGCCCCGCCCCCTCCTCCCAGCCCCGCCCTCATGACGAGGCTCTGCGCGGTCTCGGAGGGAGGAGGGAGGGAGCCCAGTGCCTCCAACGTCGTCTGTCTGTTTGATGGAGCTGTCGATACTGCCAGCCCCTTCGTCTGTAGGGGTCGATATATATACAGTCAGTGAGGCCTCTGAATAGGGGGCATGGCTGATTCAGAGGTATCCCTTAATCTGAGGTATTAGTGTAATTGCATGGTGCAAAAGCAAGTGGAGAGGTGTCATTTATTCGGAGGATCTTTTTCGAAGGTTAGTGTGAGACTATACATACCATCACACGTAAGGCAAACGCTGTCACTAAAATCTGCAAAATATTCTGGCAGTAGAGAAATCTTGCAAATGTTCAATGTCACATGAACCAGAAGTAGACTTGATGTGTGTTTGCAAAGACCGTCACCTTGGTTCTGAGGATGGGGTCTTGTATCTTTGGTCTCCAGTTCTCCATCTCTAGTACGTTGCCGCTGGGAGGTAGGTGTGGCTCCGTCTCCGAGACCACGCCCACCGGGAGGGGCTGGCTCCCCAGCAGTCTCAGCACTCCTTCAGTCCTCATTGTCTCCACCAACTGAAGGGTGGGGAGAAAGGGGACAACCATCAAGATGAGTAGGTTGTAGGAGAAAGCTAGAAAGCTAGTCGACTTTGTTTCCTCTGTATTATGAGGAGGAACACTAAATAGAAGGAGGAATACTATCGAAGAATGCTATTGGATAGTGTTCACCCCCAGGACCTATGTACCTTATGTGCATGCCACACTATAAATAGTTACACATCAAGTCATGAAAACAACCTTGGAAGCCTCGGGCCCTGTAGTAGCGTCCTCGCTAGCTGGGGTTGGAACACCATGGCCCCCAGCTTCCTAAATCCACATAATTTCCCATGCCCTCTGTTTCTACTGCATGTTTTAGTCCACAGTCTATGGAGCTCACGGCAGTAATGAAATGTCATGCATACTGCATACTTTGTTAATAGTGGGTGTGGTCATCAACGTGTCGTGTATGTCGAGGGTCTCCAGGGTGTTGTTATGGCGACCAATCACCTCCAAACATCTCCTCCCGACCTCGTCTCCGAGAGGATTCTACAAACCAACCGAGAACCAACAGAGAAAGATCAAGAACAGATAGTGTATTCATGATCCCTGTTGTTACAGTAGCTCAATGTCCTTAACACACTTAATTGCAAGGAGCATGTCATCTATAGTTTTGGGGGCACTTTGGTGAACATTTACACCAACAACGTCAATACACAAGTTTGGGCAGAGTATATGTACAGTATAGACAGGGGTGGGTAGGGATGAGATATAAGTTAGGGGCAGAAAGGGATGGTGACAGCAAAAGAGAAGGGGCAGACCCTGGCGAGGTAGAGAGGACTATAGTACAGTAATAGGTAGGGGCAGACCCTGGCGAGGTAGAGGGCCTTGAGAGAGGTGTTCTGGGTGAGAGCTGCCACCAGCTTGCTGCCCCCCTCGTCAGCGACCTCGTTACCAGACAGCAGCAGTTGCTGGAGGTACCCCGTCTGACGCAGGAGGTCCGCCAGAGAGGACGCCCCTTCATCCCCGACACAATTATCAGCCAGTCCTAGACTCAGTAACCCTACATGGAGATATGCATACATCATACGTACCTTAATTCAGTGGTAATCTCACGCCACCAATTATGTGTCTAAATTGGTGATACTGCCAGCATGTTTTTGTGAAAGTGGAAGTATAATGTTTGATGGTATAATTGATCACATGACTTTGAATAGGGTCACATGACATCAAAGGGGAGGTCACATGACTGACTGGTGTTAGAGGCGAGGGCGGAGGCAAGGTGCTGAGCCCCGATGTCTCCAATCTTGTTTCCTCCCAGACCTAGGGACTCCAGTGGTAGACAGAACATTCCCTCCCCCTCCTCCTCCTTCTCTTTCTCTTTCCCTTCCTCCTCCAGTTTCTCTCCTTCTCCTTCCTCCTCTCCCTCCTCATCCTCATCTCCTCCATCAACACCCTGTATACATCATCCAATTGGGCAAGAGTACACAGATTATCAAGACATTGCCACAAATTTCCAAGTAACAGAAAATAAAAGATTCCTCCGTCCTCACCTCCACATCCTCTCCTCCTCCCTCCAGCAGCATACTGATATGAGAGGGGGTCACCCCCAGCTCCAGAATGGGCCTCAACCCACCGCCCCTGATCCTCTCCTTCAGACTAGTCTCACTCTCCACGTCCTCAAACGGGGCGTCCGTATCGTCAAACGGGTCGTCCGGTTCCCTGATCTGACTGCTGGTGAGTCTGCTGGTCCTGTGTCGTCTCTCGTTATGTCTCTGAGCACGGAGAGCTACACCTATGTGATCAGCACCTCTATGACAGGGAGAAGTGTTAATAACTCCGTAAAAAAAGAAGGAGAAACTGAAGTTATAAAGAGGCAAGAATTATATCATAGCATGTTTGCAAACTTCATTGACAAAATGAGACCGAAAGAGTTTAGTTTTTTAAGGCTTTGGAACGAGGTTAGACTATTGCAAATATCTTATAGCGATCTGAGAAATTGAGAGTGTAGAGAGAGAGAGAGAGAGGAGGGGGTGTCACCTGTCAGTGATCAGGTTTCCCCCCAGAGCCAGCCACAGAAGACCAGAGTCTCTGGCATTCGATATGAGAGCTATGGAAACAGCCCTCACCCCTTCATCTCCGATGTAGTTACACCCCAACTGAGGCAGATAGAGAACAGAAGATTTTTAGGGAGGAAACTTCGAAGTTTTTGTACAACACAAGAAAACTTCTAAAAGGGACTCTTCGAATAAAAGACACTTAGTTCTCCCCGATACTATATTCGTTCCAGACAAGGGCACCTCCAATTAAGGATATTTTGTCATCTCTATAATATAGTCCCTCCCTCATTCAGATGTTTCACTGTAGTTAAGTGCAGGGATGCCGTAAACCTGGATCAGTGAATTCACAAAACTCGACATTTTCTGCCTGATAGTAAGTAGTCTCAAAACTTCATAAGGATTTTTCACTCTGATAACTAAAGAGTAAGTAGCTGATGGTCCCCCAGCGCTCACTCCAAGCCACGTGAGAGTGGTGTTGGTAACGAGGCCATTGGCCAGACCCTCTGCCCCGGAGTGGAACACCCTGTTCTTCCAGAGAGACAGACCCCTGAGAGTGGAGTTGGTGGTTAGGGCCGTACCCAGCTCCTCTGCCCCTATGTCACTGATGGAGTTGTTACTGAAGAGAGAGAGAGAGAGAGAGAGAGAGAGATACTATGATGACTGTGATAGTGCTGTGAACATATTCTTTGTCAGTGTATAAGCAAGATAAAACAACCAGGAATAACATACGCCCGTCCATTGCTCATCAGAGTCCCATCACAGTATATATGTGCATTGTTCTGCATTATTGCAGGGGTTACCTGAGGTCAAGGGTTTTCAGTGTTCTGTTCCTGGCCAGAGCCTGGGCGATACTGCTAGCTCCCTCGTCTCCAATGCCACACCCACCAGCAGTGAGGTGGCGCAGGGAGGGGGCTCGTGTCAACAGCTGATCAGAGAGAGAGAGAAGGAGGGAGAAAGATTGAGGAAGAGAGAAAAAAGGAGAGAGTGAAAAAGAGCAGAGAGAGAGAGAGAGAGAGCTGGTGTGTGAGTGTCTCAATAAGCTTACAGCTGCCAGGCACTTGGCTCCATTGTCTCCCACTGCGTTGCCAACCGACGTACCAGAGCTCTGAAAATGTTTGAAAATAGGGTGGATTGCTAAAAGGTAGACTCTATAATATTCAGAGAGATATGTATGTCTCACCAAGTCGAGTCTCCGGAGGTGACACGGGGCTATTGATGTGTCACAGAGAGCTCTGCAGATCCGCTGGAGGCCCAGGGCACTGAGCCCGCTCTGCCCCAGCCGGAGTCTCCTCAGTGTCTCGTTCCCGCGCAGGGCCTCGGCTAGTGCGCGCGCCCCTTCGTCCCCCAGGCCGGCCGACTCGTAGTCGAGCACCGTGAGTGTTGGGTCGTTCCGTCGCAGGGACTCCAGTTCAGCCTTGAACCTCTTGGACCCGTAGGCCCCCATCTTTCGCGGATCAGAGCAACACAACCGCAACGAGCCCCACCCCCTTTAAAGTACAATCGTGCGCATGCGCCTTAACTAACACGCATGCGTTTTCTCGACGTTAATGGTTACGTGTACGTACACGTACACACACTCAGAAACTATCGGGAAAAGGTATCAGAGCGAAAAGCAGAGGCTGCAACAAACGTGCCATGGTTTACTGTATATATTATCATGCAACGATGCAGTTTGTTATAACACAAGGCTACCATCAAAATGAAAATGCATTAAAAATGATATAAAAAGCGATAAATAATATATCGGAACTGTACATGTTGTACATCACATTCTAAAACAGTCTAGCATCAGTCTTACAAAACTAAAAAATACAAGAAAAAAGTAAACAGCTCAGACGGCTGTAAGAGGTTGCGATGAAAATCTACGCCATTCATTCAGTCAGTTTTCCTATATATGTTGGCCATATTGTGCATTGTAATGTAGTCTATCATTAGAGAGGAAGATAGACAGATGACGGAGTGAGGGTAGAACGAGGGAGGGAGGGGAGGTTGATTGGTAGACACCATGACACTGTGCAAAGTATACGATCAAGTAGAGGAGGTTTACAGGTTACATCATAGCTAATGCCTAGAAAGGGGGGCGTGGTGTCAGTAGGTCTACACAAATTGGGCATCGTCCGAGACAAAATCGTCTACAGTTGGTTGGTAGGGTTGGTGGTGGTGCATCCCTCCATTGTCCTGTGGAGGAAACAAAGGGGACAAAAAGAGAGTAAACTTATAGGAAGAAATGGACAGGTAGACTTTACAGGACAAAGCAAGGCCCATTGACGCAGGCTGTTTGTGATAAGTAAGGCTCTAGTTTTGCTTCCAACAGAATGCTAGAATCGACCTGCGTCAAGCTGTGCTGGGTCGCAATGACATCTACGAAGCACACACACATGCTTGAAACAGGAACTACAGTCAACCCCACACACCATAACCCTCTCCTCCCACTCCACCTCTGTTAGTACACCACACGTGGCACGTGTCACACCCCACTCTAATGGAGAGGGGTAACCGCAGTGACCGGATATGGACTTATACTATGCCATAGTTTACATGGGAGATTTCTCACCAAGGAAGGTATATAAAGAGGAATTAATATGACATTAGGGAGAGAGTGTATTGACTGGCAGTGTGCTCATGGGTGGCCGGCCTCTAGGGAATATCTACACCGTGACATCTCTCTCTCTTTCTCTTGCTCTCCCGGTGCTCTGAATACACTGACTGGCTGAATCTATCCCCAACCCGTGAATTACGATCAACCCAAGAATATTCCGTGACAGTGTTTTAATGGCCTAATGTGTCGACAGTTGGTCATGCAGCCACCTGTGCCCAGCCCAGCACTACATAGACCACACAGCTGTTGCTTCAAGCCAAGCTCCACATAACTGCATGCTGTGCTGTAGGTACAGGTAGTATACATGAATTGTGTTGAGGTGATTGTAATATATCACACATTAGTTTCCCATCCGACAGATGTTGAGGTGTGTTTTGCACAGCCCTAGCCCAGGATCTGCGGTATTGTGATAACATGCAACACTTACATGTCCATATGGACCGACAAAATCATCTTCAGACGGCATCCTCTTCTGGTACTCCTCTGGAGGAGGCACTGGGGGGAGATGAGAGAGACTCCTCTCATTATTAGCTGTATACGTAATAAAAAGCCTTGGGACTATTTTTGATAGTAGTACTACTGCCAGGGAAAAATAAGTGTTTTCTATTGTCTAATGCACTGTGTGCGTTTTCTTCACTTTGTGTGAGTGGACTAGAAACAAACAAAGGATAACAGCTACAGGAATGCTATTTGGAGAGGGACAAGTCATTAGACGTGGAATGTGTACTGGTGAGTAAACACTGAACACCACTTGAAAGGAGTCAGCCTACACACTTAGTAATTGGACCAGCAACGAGGTTGTACCTACACATCAGGGCACACAGAGCACTAAAGAACTTGAAACAATGTCCAACAACAGGTGTTTTGTGGGATTCTTTCCATAGACATCATGCTCTAGGGTTGGAGTAGGCCAGAATTGAAGCATTACACTTCTCATTTATCATTTATGCACTCTCCCTGGAAGCTCCTCTATCCACCAAAGTGTACTAGAATAAGTGCAAAGTGAGCTCCCTGTCTAAGTACCTACGTATGTTGAGACTCACTGTCAGAAGGATAGGTGGGAGTGGGTTTGTACTGTGGAGGCACAGCGGGGCGCAGGGCTGGCAGAGAGGCATAATCAGGGTTGAATGCCTCATCAGGCTCCTCTGGACCGTCCGGAGCATCCACATTGTAGTTCTCTGGCATTTCTCCCGGCACGACAGCCATCTGGAAATGATCCCTAGGTTTAGTTAGGGAGAAGAGGGAGAAGGAAAGAGAAAGGGAGAGAGAGAAAGGGAGAGAGAGGGAGAGGAGAGAGGGAAGGAGAGGGAGAAGGAGAGAGAGAGGGAGAAGCACAGTCTAATGTTTGGACAGTTCGTACACTAGGTGACCTAACATGAAACGAAAAAGTCAGTCACATGCAACATCCATATGTTCACTTACTTTGATGATGGAACTGCATAAGCTGAAAAGAACAGTGAGTGGTGTGTGTGTGTGTGTGTGTGTGCACATGTGTGAGTGAAAAAGAGTTAAAAAGACTTAATCAATGCATAAATCACAAAGCTATAACCTACAGACAAACTACAACGTGGAGGATTGTATGCCAACACAATAGTCTCAACACCACCATATCCACAGTTGGGTGGTCATTGTACACACTGGGAGTGAGCTAATGCTAATTTGGTGGCCAGATAACAAATGTGTATGTCAACAATCCAGTGATAGCTGTGCACACCATGACCAGGCGTATCAATGGTGCCACGGTACTACCTTGCACCCTAGTGGTGGGAAATTGTGTCATGCAGCAAGGGAACTGATAGGGATATGTAGGAAACCTGAGAGACACCAGTAGCAAGGTGAGAATGTATGGGGGTGGAATATAAGCTAGCAGGAATGTATGTATGTAAGTATTTGGGGTAGTGTGTGAGGGAGGGAACAACACTAGGGTGGCAGTGGTATGGCAAGACCTGACATCACTTAGCACTGCCGAGCCCTCTGTGGGCAAACACTGCCTCCAACCAGTACATATATTTATATACATGCAGTATAATTATACCTCCCAACACGCGCGGGATGTATTGCTAAAACATGTAACAGGGTAAGGATGGAGAGAGAAAAGGGCTCCCTGGATGATCACCAACCTCAAGACAGCCTATCAATACCAGTATAAAAGGCAGAGGGTAGAGATCTAGACTGATATTGTATATAGTATCCACTGCGTAAACAGGAAACTTCAGAGGGAGCAGGTGGAGTGGGACCAACAGAACTGCCCACAAAATGTCATACCAGGGTTTTTACTATGTACAACTCAGCTATGAATAGGCTCAGATTATTAGTGGCGCCCCCCAATTCAGCCAACCATGAAACAGCAAACCCTCGCTCCCCGGTTCCTCACATCCGGTGGAGCTCCTTCTGGCACAGTTCCACACGCAGCACAGCAGCACCATCACCACAGCCACCAGGACAATCAGTCCGGCCCCTCCGGCAGCTACCCCTATCGTCGCAATCTCTGAGAGCACAGCTGTAGGGGAGAGAGACGGGGGTAAGGTGGGGCTAAAGCCACTTGGTCTTTTTTCAAACTCACGTTCTTCCACGTCTGTAGTAGTGAGACGGTACCAGCACATGAGAGAGGAAAGAGAAATGTAAAGAGTTAAACGCCAGTCACAAACAAGTCAAGGCAAACACGACACCACTACACCTATGTAGGACAGCCCCTTTTAGTTGCCCTAAAACCCAGAAACTCTGTACTCTAGGCGAGTCCTCTACCAGCTGAGCTACTACCAGGACGTCTCAACGTAGACCATACAAACCTTGGACTTCCAGTCTGTTGAATTGAAACTGAAGCCGACAGCGTTGCTGACATTGCAGGTGTAATCTCCAGTGTCGCTAAGCATCACGTTGTCAATCTGGAGACTGCTCTGGAACATGTCTCCGTCTCTGGACATGGTGATCCTGATCCTGGCCGGGAGCTCTTCTTCACTCAGAGGAGAGCCGTCCTTGCTACCAGTGTGATCACAGGGTCAGCGGGCTCCAGTCCACCCACATGAGGGCAGTGTTCGTCTCCCTTTCCGGATTCTTCACTCGTGAATGTCAGGTCTACCACTATACTGGGCACAACTGTAGGAGAAAGAGGTACATACTACTTATAAAGGACACACTGGCACCGCGAAAATTTAAAGATGTATTAGATAAACAAACAAGTATTAGCACTTGATCGAGAGAAGTGTGTTTTATAGCAGTGCCCTCCATTTTGAGTGCCCTTTAAAAGAACTAGGTTCACTGTATATGGCTAGACATGTCACCAGAAGTAGTGTGTGGTAGGTACTCACTACAGTAGTCCAGTTTGAGAGGAATCATCACTGGTGTCCTCAAACTGATCATCATCTTGATTCTGAACCCCACACGTGTACGAGCCTTCATCTTCAGGAGTGACTCCTGCGATTGTCAGAGTCTCGCAATTCTGTGTGAACCTGAAACGAGGAGATTAGAACTCCGTAGAGTGCAGTACTGGGCAAAGAGAGGTGCCCTCTCCTAGCAAGTAGTATCAACAGTCTCTCACCTGTCCTCTGCATCAGCATCTATCACTACACCGTCCTTCAAAAACTCCACAGTGGTGGCGACAGGGAAGGCAATGTTGTCACAGATGATCATGGCTGTGGAGTCAGCACTGAGGCAGCCAGTGTCTGTGTCTTCTATCGGACTGTCTGGATCAGCCCTTAGGTCAGTGATGTCAGCTCGAACTGATGCAGGGAGGGAGTATTGTAGATGCAGTCCAAACCTCTTGACATGTACCACATTGTGATACAATACGATTAAAAGCAAACACAAGATGCTGCATTACAGCCAATGAAAAACTGCTATGGAGGATTCAGGTGTACATTTACCTCACGACCTGTGACACACATGCACCGGCATAAGTTAGGCTTTTTATGAGTTCAAAACAAGAAAACAGTGTTGCTTTCACAAAGTAACAATTGAGACTATACAAATACTGAGCCCCCAAAATTTGGCAATACCATTGTACCACACCCCATCCCACGAGAGAACAAGTTGTTCCAGTGCTCCTACCTCTTCCTGTGACGACAGTGTCAGGGACAAAGATTGACCCTGCCACATTGGTCAAGGTGGCTCCATAATGTCTCAGATCATCACCATCATTGGTCAGCTCATTCACCATCAGGGAAAAGAGAAAACTCTTCCGTCCCAATGTGTCGGCGCAGTCACCCATTGGCTGCAGCATGAAAAACGAAAACCCTCAGACACATATCCCACGAACACAAAGTAACGATGTAAGAGAGAGTTAAGAGGTCTTCTGTGGGGCTTTAGTGTTCGTGGTGTCCTCTGACTCACAGTAGCTTCAGCCTCAGGGATGGGGTCTCCATTCTAGTCCAGACACTGTGTGGATACTTGGGTCTCCCTCAGGTCGCAGGTGTTCTCCGCCAGGAGAGCCAGAGTGGCGGAATGGTGCATTGCACGTCAGAGGTCCCGCGAGACGCCGACGCACGCGGACCGGGTAGCGTGCAATGAGCACTCCTCCCATCTGCCTGGATGAAGGAGAACCCAAAAACACACGGGTCAGGGGAACGTAAAACTCACTGACGCAATCAAAACGGGGGGGGGGCAGCAAACTTGGGGGAGAGGAAACACATATGTTGTAGTCCTGAAAAAAAGTTGTTGAAACCCAAAGGCGTATACACTAGACTCAGTAACCACAGTCCAGGTAATACATTGTAGACCAACGACTAGCATCACGGACTCTGAGCAGCCCGACATCCTCCGTCCCCACGCCCTCGGGCCCCCGGGTACCAACTGAAGCATCGAGCCACTGTTGTTCTAACTAGTGCAATGGTCAGTCACCACGTGGCCGGCTTGGTAGATTTGATTCGTCCGCGTACCTCCTCAGACTGATTTTCAACACCACCATGTCGTCAGTCAGCTCGTTTCATTTGTGGTAGAATGTAGGTCGATCAGCACCCTCCGACATTGCAGGTGAAGCCTGTGGGTCTCCAGAGAGTCCTGTCTGCTCATTCTCTGGTTAGGGTCCAGTATGCTGCGGGTCGTGGGTAGATAGGAGAGTCTATCATAACAAATTGTTCGCATCCCCAGTGCAGCTAAACACAAGAAGGGGCTATGTTTCATCATGCTGTGTCTAAACAACAGAAAGAATGACCACAAACGCAGGGCAAGTTATTGTGACAGACTCTTGCTTGAGTGAGAGTGCTACACCACATGAGAAGGGTTGAGTGAAGGGTGAGAGGAGCGGACAGACCTTTATGGTCAGTATCTGCCCCTCAACATTTCAGGACCGTAATAACAGTTGAAATATCGAGTGCTGGGCCATGTCGCCTTATCAATAAGCTCCATGGTAGGATGGAGGCTTACACAGGTCCTACCGCAATTATCACTACCCACCAATCTCTTTCAAGTCACTCTCCACAGATGTGTGAAAGCACCTGGTGTGCCTCCACCGTAGGGCAATTCCTTAAACCAAATGCCACTCCATCATCTTCATCAGGTTTACTAGCGCTGAGACAGTTCTGCTGATGAGTGGTTGTAGATATTTATACCATCAGGCTCATCAGAGAGAAACATGGTCACGGGCAGATGGTGGGAGGAATGAGACCTCGTACACGACCGTGATGAGAGGGGCTCACACGGGATGCGGGTGCTCGTAGGTGATGGGGCCTCTCACGGTCTGAAACCTCTGCTTGTTGCGTCACTCTGACAGTAGTACACCGTCCAGTAGTGACAGCCAGCCTCAGGGTCTCCAGGATCAGCCACTGGCCTCCGTCAGGAAACGACTGTATTCGGATCAAATCCTCAGTCAGAATCTAGATTCTCTCGCATCAGTATCAGTCCTGTTCCACTGGCTTCAGGAGTTGGGGTGAGAGCAGGGACCACCTCACACTCCAGGGATACCCACGCAGGGTGTTAGTGACATCTGCTACTCTGCCATCCACCTTTCACGTTCAAACAGGGTCAGTGCCTTCAGGAACACTTCGTCCCACTTGATAGCAAAGCCCTTAAAATCTGCAGAGGGGAATCCACAGAGTATGTATATTACTACTAGGCAAAACCCACACACAGAGGACACTAGAACACATGGTGTACTCTGCCAATCAAAGGCAGGAATTAGAATTGAAGGGACTGACTTTGGCAGTGATGCGGGACATTCCAGACCCTGAGATGGCCCACCCACCCAGTTCCGGTCTCTCACAGCATAGAAGGCCCTGACAGTCTGCTGTCCGGATGTCCAAAGGCATGGTGGCGGCTGCAGTAGTACTCTATACCGTCTCCACTGGCATAGGCTGAGTCAGCTGCCGTGATATGTTGGGGAATATGTAGGACCTATCTCCTGTAGGAACTCATGTCCTTCATGAAGTCGCCACCAGGACCCACTCTGCAGAAACCTAGACAGAGAGCACAGTCGAGATATATCTACCACTCAGCACTGCTTCCATGGCTACATCTCCGTGTGAAGACTACACACACTGATTGGGCGATTGTGTTGGTGCTACACTGTTACAACTACAGGGCACCAGTAGCAAGTTGGTCCAAAACTCAATTTGCATGAGCCCAGTGAACCCTGATGAACATTATACTACATACCAGTAGATTCTATGTCCTACGTGAGAACCAACGATGCAGTACTGGTTATGTAGTGGAGTATATAGCTGACTCACCAGTCTATTGTAAGAGGACCGGTGCCAGTCACCGGACAGGTGAAGACTAGAGAGACTGGCATATCGTCAGCATCTCTCTCAAACACAAACTGGTCTCGAGGATCATCAGTGGAGGGGAAGGCTGGGGGCTCTCCTGCACTCGGCAATGCGTAACTAACACTGGGCAGCCCGCCTCTGGTGATGACACTTACCAGGGATTACTTGTCCACCGGCGGTCCACCAAAACAAAAGTTGAAGGGCTAAGAGATACACGACGGGCAACGTGATCATGTTGAAAAAATAAATTGCCTACACCAAATGCCTCGGAATGCAGGGTTAATATTATTTAACAGGAGTATCGCATTGAGCGCCGCCCCGGCGCGCGCGCGCGCGGCGCGCGTGGTACGATTGCGCTCCGGTTATGCGCATGCGCAACTGCCTTAGCATTATACGTGTGAGTGTTATGGGGTCTATCAAGACATTGTAATGGCAAGACATCAAACTTCCCAATATCCTCAAATCCACTGTACTACAGAGTACAATAGTATTATATAGCTACACATCAAACAAGACGACTTGTAGACAATGGAGAGTACAAAACAGTAGGCCTCCCATTGTAGGCAAGACCCTCGCATCCAATATTGCTGTTTCCTCCCACATTATTGTAGGCAGGAGCCTCGCATATGGCCCTCCAAGGGACGTCGTAGGCAAGTGTCGTCAGCTCCTCATAGTCATCATCTACACCAGCTTCCAGGACCATCGCCTCATACATGCAGCGTGTTATCAGGCATTGCAGCTCCCTCCTCTCCACTCTTCCTCTTCTTTTTGTTTGCTTCACTGGCAGTCCCACTCCACCTCTTGCCGCTGTTGATAGAGGGCCTGGCCTCTTCCTGCGTCAAGGGTGTGAAGGTTGTTTGCTGTTCTTCTTCGACAGCTTCATAGGTTATGCAGTTAACAAACTCAGTGGACAACAGAGAAGACACTGTGTGCTCCGTCAGTGTTTCGTCTCCGTCAAATGCCTCAGATCTCTCAGGTCCACCTCCTGTAATTCTGACTCTAAACGATGTTATCGGAGCAAACCCGGTAAAGTGTGGATTTGTCCATGAGAGAGTCAGACTATCTGTGGTCCTCTCTATCACTTCAAGGTTGCTAACGGGATCAGAGGGTACTGGGAGGAAAACAGTTGTTTACTGCCTACACACTTATGAAAACGTTTTCAGCTTACATTGTATTCTGACGAAGGTGGTGGCAGTGTCAGAGCCAACTTCATTGCTGGCACTACAGACATAGGCCCCACCACCATTTGCCTGTAGGTTGGTGCGAGTCAGTGTGGTAGTCGAGGCTGTCAGTGTGACTACAGTAGGGGGTAGCTGGGTGCCATTGTGGGTCCACTTGGCAGAATCTGGTGCTGGGACACTCTGAAACGAACAGGGTAGGTGTAGCGTGCCGTTCAGGGGAAATTTCACCAAGCCCTCTTCGTCTGCTGTTATCTCTGGAGCAACTGCAGCAAAAAGCATGTTAGGTAAAATAGACAAGATGTTTATTTATCAGGTCTCGGTACAGGCAACTCCTGGTCAAGGTCTAAGCCAATGTAAACTGTATTCCTTTAGCTAAGTCTCACCTCCTTATGCTGCACCACTTTACAACGGACTGCACTACTACAAGATTGTAACAATACAGTGAGCTAACCAACTTGCTCATGCAGCACTGAAGTGTGTTTGTTAAACCTCTATCAACTAACATGTCACAGTGACTACTGTAGTGGAGCTCTGAGTACTGCCATCTCTGCAGTGCAACGCAGATGTAGTTTCCGGCTTGGCTCCTCTGTATGTCGTTTATCTCCACAGTATTCCCACTTATCACATCTTCCTCCGCCGTATCCAGCTAACGGTAGGGAGTGGGTTGGAATTGGTGACATCACACGCTAATGTCAGCGTCTCGCCCTCTCTCACTGACACTGCACTAGGCACTTGCGGAGGTGCAAGGCCTTTGGTACGTTTTTCAAGAAAAAACAACAAGGATCATTGCTGTGACAAACTAATTTAAATTTATCCCCTCACTTTCCAAGAAAATGTGTGCAGTTAGTCTTGTGTTTCCACTGATGCAAGACAAAGATGTTGAAATTGTAGTTTGGAATACGTTTTCCGCAGCAAAGACAGCGAGGACTCCATTCTGCACCGTCCCAGCTTCCTCCCCACTGCAGAGTTGTCCAACTGGAAGACGGAATCTGCGGCCACTCCACTGCCAAAGTCGCA
Source organism: Geodia barretti (assembly GCA_030341885.1). Classification (NCBI taxonomy): domain Eukaryota; kingdom Metazoa; phylum Porifera; class Demospongiae; order Tetractinellida; family Geodiidae; genus Geodia; species Geodia barretti. Next base: position 43,233 of record CASHTH010002965.1, read on the forward strand.
CTGGAAGCAGACAGTGCCTGGCGGGACAGTGAAGAACTGAAGCCTCGTTATCGTGCGGGTCTCGGAGCAGTCCTGCTGTCCGGAGCTGCAGCTAACTGTGGCCAAACAGTTAGAGCACAACTTTGCGCATGCTTTTCTACGCCAATATGCTAGAGGCATAACGCTACTCACCTGCAAGGAGGAAGCAGTACACTATCACTAGCACTACGGCCATGGGCTCGTTCGCTGCGGTCTTTTCAGTCAGTCCAATCACGCGTGGTATAACGCATGCGCCATTATTTGGATATGACATTATTACACTGAAAGAAGACACTGGCTCTGGAGAACACAAAGAGATTGACTAAAGTAAGACTTCATTAGTCCAAAACGAATTACTGCTAAGCGACGATGTCATAGGTATCTTCGTCATGTACTACAGATCGAGGTACATAGGCAGAGTTTGGCATCATCTCCATTTCCGTCTCTTTGGGTTCATTTCTTTCGTTGATTTCTGTGTAAGTCACCTCCTCACCCACTGAGGATTTTAGCCCCACCTTCATCTTAATCACTGGTAGTGAGAGATTAATATTGGTATCAATTTTAGGGAGAGGGACCAGTTTACCACGCCACAGGAAGATCAAAACTGCAAGGACTGAGAGGAATATGAAGAGTCCTAGAAGAGAAAGTCCAACTGCAAGCCCCACTGTTTAACAGCTCACCATAACATTAAGCTTTCAACAATAGTGGCTTACCTTCTGCATTCAAACTTGAGCTAGCTGCTATATAGCAATAATGGGGGAATTTTCACACTGTAATAATGTTCTTCATAAACACTACCTTGAACACCTTGGACTTCCAGTCTGTTCAATTGAACCCGAGTGCCCACAGGGTTGCTGACATTGCAGGCGTAGTCTCCAGTGTCGCTTGGCATCACGTTGTGAATCTGAAGACTGCTCTGGAATATGTCTCCGTCATCGGACATGGTGATCCTGATCCTGGCCGGGAGCTCCTCTTCATCCAGAGGAGAGCCGTCCTTGTACCAGGTGACCACAGGGTCAGGGCTCCCAGTCCACCCACATGAGGCAGTCGTCTCGTCTCCCTCTTCCGGATTCTTCCTCGTGAATGTCAGGTCTACCACTATATTGGGCACAACTGTAGGAGAAAGAGGTACATACTACTTATAAAGGACACACTGGCACCGTCAAAATTGAAAGGTGTATTAGATAAACAAACATGATCGAGAGAAGTGTGTTTTATAGAGAGGTGTCCTCTATTTTGAGTGCCCTTTAAAAGAGCTAGGTTTCACTGTATAGGCTAGACATGTCACCAGAAGTAGTGTGGTAGGTACTCACTACAGTAGTCCAGTTTGAGAGGGAAATCACTGACTGGTGTCCTCAAACTGATCATCATCGTGATTCTGAACCCTACACGTGTACGAGCCTTCATCTTCAGGAGTGACTCCTGCGATTGTCAGAGTCTCGCAATTCTGTGTGAACCTGAAATGAGGAGATTAGAACTCTGTAGTGTACAGTTACTGGGCAAAGAGAGGTGCCCTCTCCCAGCAAGTAGTATCAACAATCTCTCACCTGTCCTCTGCATCAGCATCTATCACTACACCGTCCTTCAAGAACTCCACAGTGGCGACAGGGAAGGCAGTGTTGTCACAGATGATCATGGCTGTGGAGTCAGCACTGAGGCAGCCAGTGTCTGTGTCCCTCTATCGGACTGTCTGGATCAGTCCTTAGGTCAGTGATGTCAGCTCGAACTGTGCAAGGGAGGGGAGATTGTAGATGCAGTCCCAAACCTCTTGACATGTACCACATTGTGATACAATACGAAGCTACGGAGGATTCAGGTGGTCATTTACCTTACCACCTGTGACACACATGCACCGGCATAAGTTAGGCTTTTAATGAGTTCAAAACAAGAAAACAGTGTTGCTTTTTCACAGAGTAACAATTGAGACTATACAAATACTGAGCCCCCCAAAATTTGGCAATACCGTTGCTACCACACCCCATCCCACGACAGAACAAGTTGTTCCAGTGCTCCTACCTCTTCCGGTGACGACAGTGTCAGGGACAGAGATTGACCCTGCCACATTGGTCAAGGTGGCTCCATAAGCTCTCAGATCTTTACCATCATTGGTCAGCTCATTCACCATCAGGGAAAAGAGAAAACTCTTCCGTCCCAATGTGTCGGCACAGTCACCCATTGGCTGCAGCATGAAAAACGAAAACCCTAGACACAATCCCAACAAAACACAAACACAAAGTACGATGTAAGAGAGAGTTAAGGGGTTTCTGTCGGGGGCTTTAACTAGTTCTAGTGTCAGTGGTGTGAGACTCACAGTAGCTTCAGCCTCAGGGATGGGCTCTCCATTCCTAGTCCAGACCACTGTGGGGCAGGGGTCAGCAGTGACATTGACAGAGAGGAGGACCGGAGCACTCTCCGCCTGGATGAAGGAGAACCCAACACACGGGTCAGGGGGAACGTGAAAACTCGTGACAATCATAGGAGCAACTGTGGGGGAGAGAAAACACATGTAGTTGTCCTGAAAGTTGTTGAAACCCAAAGGCGTATACTAGACTCAGTAACCAGTCAGATACATTGTAGACCACTCACTAGCATCACGGACTATGAGGTACCAACTGAAGCCATCTGAGCCACTGTTGTTCTCAACTATACACTGGTACATCCCCGAGTGGCCCGGATTGGTAGATTCGATAGTCAGAGTACCGTCATTGATTTCAACACCATCCATGTCGCTAGTCAGCTCATTTCCATTGTGGTAGAATTTGATGGTCGGATCAGACCCTCCGACATTGCAGGTGAATGACTGTGGGTCTCCAGAGAGTCTGTCTTGCTCATTCTCTGGTTTAGGGTCCAGTATGACTGCTGGGTCTGTGGGTAGATAGGAGAGTCTATCACAACAAATTGCTCTGCATCTCAGTGCAGCTAAAACACAAGAATAGGCTATGTTTCATCTGGCTGTGTAAACACAGAATGACACAATGCAGGCAAGTTATTGTGAAGACTCTTGCTTGTGTGAGAGTGCTAACCTAGCAAGGTGAGAGTAGCTGACAGAATGGTCAGTTCATCTGCCTCAACAGCAGGAGCAATAACCAGTTGAATATCGAGTTCTGGGCCCATGTCGCTATCAATAAGCTGTGGTAGGATGGAGGCTACAGGTCCTCCTGCTAATACTCTAGTACCACCAGATCTTCCATTGACTCTCCACAGCTGTGTGAAAGCACCTGGTGTGCCTCCACCGTAGGCAATTCCTACACCAAATGCCACTCCATCACTATATCAGGGTTTACTAGTCGTGGAACAGCTCTGCTGATGAGTGGTTTGTAGATCTTTATACCATCAGGCTCATCAGAGAAACTGGTCACTGGAGATGGTGGGTGAAATGAGACCTCGTTACCACACAGTGATGAGAGGGGCTCACCGGGATTGAGGGTGTAGGTGATGGGGCCTCTCACGGTCTGAAACCTCTGCTTGTTGGTCACCTGACAGTAGTACACCTTCCCAGTGACAGCAGCCTCAGTTGTCTCCAGGATCAGCCACTGGCCTCCGTCAATGAAACGAACTGTATTCTGATCAAAATCCTCAGTCAGAACTTCTAGATTCTCTCCATCAGTATCAGTCCTGATCCACTGGATTTCAGGAGTTGGGGTGGAGCCAGGCACCACCTCACACTCCAGAGATACCCACTGCAGGTTTGTAGCGACATCTGCTACTATGACATCCACCTCACGTTCAACAGGGTCAGTGCCTTCAGGAACCTTCGTCCCATTGATAGCAAATCCCTTAAAATCTGCAGAGGGGAACCACAGTATGTATATTACACATAGGCCAACCCAACAGAGGACACTAGAACACATGGTGTACTCTGCCAATCAAAGGCGGAATTGAAGGGACTTTGGCAGTGGTGGGGACATTCCAAGACCCTGAGATGGCCCCCCACCCAGTTTCCCGGTCTCTCACCAGCATAGAAGGCCCTGACAGTTCTGCTGCGGATTGTCCCAAAGGCATTGGTGGCTGTGCAGTAGTACTCTATACCGTCTCCACTGGCATAGGCTGAGTTAGCTTCAGTGATGTTGGGGAATATGTAGGACCCATCGTCCTGTATGAACTCATTGTCCATCATGAAGTCGCCACCAGGAACTCCGCGAAACCTAGATAGAGACACAGACGAGATATATATCTACAACTCAGCATTGTTCCCATGGCTAACATCTCCCGTTGTGAACTAACACACTGTTTGGGCGATTGTGTTGTGTGCTACCTGTACAACTACAGGCACCAGAGCAAGTTGGTCCAAAACTCAATTTGCATGAGGCACAAGTGAACCCCTGAGAACATTATAATACAGTACCAGTAGATTCTATGTCCTACGTGAGAACCAACGATGCAGTACTGGTTATATAGTGGAGTTATATAGCTGACTCACCAGTTTATTGTAGGAGGACCGGTGCCAGTCACCGGACAGGTGAATACTAGAGAGACCGGCATATCGTCAGCATCTCTCTCAAACACAAACTGGTCTCGAGGATCATCAGTGGAGGGGAAGGCTGGGGGCTCTCCTGTTAATTGTGTGCAATGAATTTTACATTAGTGCACATGCTTAATAATGTTATGATAAGTACCATTTGGAAGGTTGCAACAAAAGCCATAGTGATGAAAGTCTCAGGAAAGTGAAAGGGCCCTTTAAAATGAATAGTCCCTTGAAATAAACAGTCTCCCGCCACCAACCCTCTCCTAACATGCAACGTGTAGCATGTTTCTGCAATGTTTCCGCAATCGCTCCCAGTGTTACAACAGGGGGGATAATATCCCCAGCAAACTCTCTCTGTTACTAAACAGGATTATGTATAGGAACTTATTAGGAACTTATCCTCAAGTCCCCAAGTTTTCCACTTCCTTTCCCCCTTGCCAGTCTACCCAAACATTCGTAATTCCCAAACTCCGGGGCTTGCTGGCTGCTATGCACAGAACGAAGACAAAAGATGCCGCAAAGCTTTGTACCAAACACATATTGAGGACGTGAGGTATTAGGGGGCCACTGGGGAACAGAGAGGTAAGTAAGGAGGGTGGGAGGGCAAAGGGCTGATGAGGTAACGTGTGGGCGAGGCAGTACTACTGGAATCCAATCTTTACCACAGGCACCTCTCCAGACACAGATTACCCACTTCACGGAGCTGGCACCCCATTACCCACTTTCTCACGCGGCGGGAGCGGAGTCCCGGCCAGGAGGCTAGGCAGGGAGACTGCATCGAGGAGTGTTTGCACACCACCGCGCTCGCGAACAGCTTCGCCCGCACACACACACACAACATTCGACCAAAGTTCGCAAGCGAAAACCCTCCAACGCTAGGCCAGGAACGCTCTTACCTGGGATAACTTGGGCTCTGACAGTAGAGAGTACAGCGGAGATGAGAACCGCCGTCACTAACCATCGGCGACGCCCCCCAAAGTACCAGCCGCTTTCTTGCATGTCCGACACGCCGAGCAAATGTACACAGCTAGCTAAAAGACCGTTTCTTTTCTTCCACCTCAAGTTGAATCCGTCGAGTTTCTTGCGAGGTGTGGAGCAGAGCAACAAGGGAGCCTCACAAACACGCCCTTTGTAAAACCACGAACGAAGGGAAAACTATGCATGGATTTCACACTCCATCTCTCCGTCTCCCGCCGCTTCCGTGTTAACCGGTAACAAGATTCATAGGTTTCTTACTAACGCATGCGCACAATGGTCCACTATGCGCATGCGCATAACTGAGGCGCAGCAGGTAGGAGGTGTGATCAATCATCGCGGGCACGCCTCCGTTATGGAGGTAATGAGCTCGGTAAAGGTTGCTAGCCAAGGCATTCACATCACATCAAACTCTGGAGTACTGTGAAGGCTGGCGATGGAAGCGTCTCTGTTTGCAAGAGCGGCCTACGTGGTCCTGGCACTCTGTCTCGCCGCCACCGGTGAGTCGGTTCGATAGCCAGATGTATGCGGACACTTTCGCTGTGCGTGAGAGCGAGCCGAGCATGTGCGGCTGATGACTACGATGCGTCGTTGTTAGATCTCCCGTACAGCCATAGTGTCTGCGAGGGCAGTGTTCGCTATTTTCTGTTGGTGTATGCGGCGGATGTAAATAACTAAGAATCGAGTGTAGTACACTTGGCTTGTCGTGTCAGCGTAGCGGCGGGTGGTCGTGGCATATGGCACTGATCTGGCTGTAGATTAGCTACCCCGTTTGAGCCTCCGACTGGTGCGAACAACTCTGCAACTGGGTGAACAACGGTAGAAATGTTACCTTCATTTTGAGACTTTTAGTGTACTGACAACATAATGTGTGTGGAACTGAGTGGTAGAACTGGAGTGTTTTAATTAACCCATGTTAAGCCTGCATGCAGAGGCACTGATATTATTGTAGAGTGCAGATGTGTTTATAAGCTCTGGCTGGGCCTGGGTTGGCCAGGAATCCCTTCTCTCCCCCACTCTCCCCCTCCTCCAGTGGAATGGGATCCTAGATATGCCTCTCTTTGCTGCATTATTGCCAGATTAGAGGTTTATTTGAACATAATGAGCCACTTAGTGAGTACCTTTGCGGAGCCCTACCCACAGCACCCACATCTGATGACATGTGCTTGGCACACTGCTTCCTGTTGACAGCTCTCAGATTAGGCCAGGTCTCTGTTCTAGAGGTGGAAAAAAATCAGCCTCTGATGATGGACTATTGCAGTGCTTGCTGGTCAGGTGCTTGGGTTGAACGCTTGCATAACGTAATCCTCTGGGTGTACTTGTCAGAAAGAAGGGTAGAAAGTAAAGTAAAATGGAGCAATGAGGGAGGGGAGGTGTAAGTTATGAGAAGAAGATGGGATGCAGGGGTGGGATGGTGTCTAGAGGTTTATTGTCCGACGAATGAGGTGGTGATGAACTGTGATGAACTGTGACAATTACGTCGCCCGCTAACTACTGTTATTATTAGTGACCCTAATTCTGTGAACCTATTGCTTGCTAATCTCCGACATATTAAACCAGGATCAGGATTGAATTTTGATATCACATTCCTAACATTCCTTCTCTCTCCAGATTCCCAGCTCACAATAGAGGACCCGGTTGGTCGAGCGGTACCACACCAACGGCTCGCTGCATCTCTCCTGTAATTCACCACACACACCACACCTGCATGGTTCAGAGGTCACCTGCCGCTGCTCCTGTTTCCAGTCACGGGTGACCCGAGGATCGTAACGAACGGGGACGACCTCTGGTTGACCTCGTTTCATGCCAGTGAGCATGCCGACTCTACTACTGCCTGGTCACGACCGACACCGGAAACTCCGTGCGGAGCTGCCCTGCTAATGTTACTCATGCGAGTGAGCTAACGAATTTCCTTCCTTTCTGTTGTTTTTTTTCCTATCTCTTTTCCTTCCCACACTGCAGCCTAGTTCAGGCAATCGTCTGTCTGTCTTTAGCCTAGCTGGCCTGTGCCTGCATTACTTGCCTTTTTGGTTTTTCATTCCCACACATGTGGCCTAGGCCACATGGTTCTATATCTCTATAGCCTGTATATAGCATGCTTGCAGACCCACTCTACAGGTGTGCCCCCACTAACAGTTAATCAGCCACCTCAATCCCAATCTAAGATGATGTAAAGCCCATTGGCTCAAGTGCACATACATACCCTCACGTTTGTTGGCTACATACCTAATTATCACAGAGTCCGCTGTCAAGCGTTTGTTTACAATCTAGCTCCTGTATGCTTGGAAAAAAACATGTGCCATACTATACATGAGGGCAAGCCTTTCACCAATCCCCCAGCAAACTTGGCAAGAATTTGCGAGACCCGGGCCAGTTGTGAGTGAGTATAGAGGAGGAGGAGCTGTTCTTGCTCAAAGATGGCCGGTGGTCTTATAGCCAGAGTGGCAAGTTGCCAGAATGTTGCTACTAACAAATTGCAATACAGCACTCCTTTCCCGTGTGGGGGAAGTGTGGTGACTGTACAAAACAGCGGTGATGAGTGGATGGAGAAGCGTTTCCCCTATATGAGTGGGGTAACCCACTTAGAATTAGTGCCCACCGCCCACATACATACCACTGCAACACACATGGCTCCCTGGAAACTCCTCGCGTGATGTGCATGCTCTAACCTCACCAAACATAATAGTAGCACACAAAGCTGCTGTGCAGCTGGCCAGGACGACCGTAAGAGCTTGGTATGTGTTCTTACTTGTCTAATAGTGCGCCTTTACTCTACAGTCTGCTGTATGCTGTCACAGCATCGTTTGGATGTCATTCTCTATCGTGTGTGCAATTTAGAGAGTGTGCATGGAGAGAGAGAGCCTGGACACGAGTCTAGGTGGAAAACACTCGGGACGATTGATTGATTGAGCAGAGTGCTGGTGTGTGTGTGTGTGGGATGCCTTGAAGGATGCAGGCACAGGGAGCTAGGAGGCTTCAGTAGTGTTGAGCATTGTGACCCCAGTGTAATTAAACTTTCTATCTCTTTTCCCCTACTTACAAGAATGGACAGTAGCTACGCCATTAGATGACATAGCAACTCTGATGTCCCTGACCTGCGTTCTGCACAGCCCTGCGTGTATATATACTACACTGATATCCGCTCTCTTCCCTTGCACGATTCTCTTACCACTCTCTCTCATATTAGCACAATTAACACCTCTTATGCATTATTATACGTAGGTGATATTATACTATGCTTATGTAATACGTAGTTTCTGCTGGAGTCTGTTTTGCTCACAATCGCTCAATTTGTTACCTACCCATGTACAACGAATGAACCAACATCAGGCTAGATATGCATGCTCACCTCTAACAGCAACCCATCGAATTCTTATACAACGGGCTCACACAGTGGGACAATAATAAAAGGGAGATGTAGCCAAAACACAAGTACACAACATTCGTATTTAATCCGTCTGTATGCTTGGCTTGTGGCATGTGGTAATGCAATATAAGGTCAGTTGCTATGAAGCCGTAATTGACTGTGTGGTGTACCTCACAGGGATTTCTCATAGTCCACAAAAACACCAGATTCGGTTACGTAGTCAGAGTCTCCCACCCCAGCTCTAACACCTGTCGAGGGTGACAGACTCTGGCGGTGGAGGACACACCAATCCCCAATCTGTGGTTTTGGGAAATATTCGCGGCATTCGGCGCACGCTGCTGCCGTAACCTCCTCATACCTGAAGATGCGGAGCTAAATATGCCGACAAAGACGTGCCCACGTCTAAATGTACCTTTGCATTTCTGTCCGATACACCAACCGCCCTCAATTAACACCTCTGGAATGTTTTAAATTAGCGTGTGAAACGAGCGTTGTTTATGGAGTGTGGTGATTGTTGACTGCTGTATACGAAATGCCTGGGCCCTCCCACTCTCTGTTTGTGATGCCTCCCCTAATTACATTTGAAAAGATTTGAGGGAAACTGATTTACGGCTCGCTCTGGTTAGCGTGAGGAATTGCAACAACCTGAAAGTATGCTTACGTTTGAGGTGCGATTACATGTTTAGTGTGGAGGGGTATCCCTCCACCATCTGTTGTGACCTCAGTGTATTGTGTTAGTGTGAAGGGGGGGGGTTTCCCCCCCCAGAAATTTTTCCCCCCCCCCTTCCACCATCTGTGTGGACCTCAGTGTATGTGTTAGTGTGAAGGTCAGTATCCCTCCACCTCTTGTGTGGACCTCAGTATCCTCTATCGCATCCCTGTGTGGTTACCTCAGTTGATTGTAGGCGAGTCGCTGTGTGATTACACCTGGATGTTCCGTATGCCGGTAGGTCTATGTTTTGTTGTGGTTTTTATCTTCCTACCCAAGGGTTTTACTTACTCTCTCTTCCTCCCTCCTTCTCTCTCTTCTTTGTTATTCTTCCTGTCTTTTCTCGCTCCTACTTTACTTTCGGTCTGTCTTCCTGCGCCTGCGGCTGTTCCCGGTTACATCAGTACTTACGGACCCTGATGAGGAAGTAATCATGGTCTCGCGATAGGTGTCAGTGCAGACGCGTGGAGCCAGTTTATCTCTCTCCTGTAACGGTTAGACAACTTCCTCCCTTTTCTCTCACTCCCCTCCCTTTCTTTTCACCTGGCCTTCTTTTGTCCCTCTGCCGTCGTTTTCCTGTTGCCCCGTCCATTTCTCTCTCTTCCTCCGTCCTCTCTTCTCTCCCCCTCCTCGGCTTTCTTTTTTCTCTCTCTTTGTGCCTCTTTCATCCCATTCCCTCTGGTTCTGTATTTGTCTATTGCCCTCCCTTTCACCGCTCTCTTCCCCTCTCATGTGTGTCTGGTTTGTGCGTGATCACACGGCTCCAAGGCCTATGGGGTTCAAGGCCTCTTGCTGCAAAACTCGACATGCTCGTCGTCCGTGCCGCTCTCTCCCTGGCTATTATGCAAACATTTGTTTTTACACAATTTTCAATTGTAAATCTTTAGGTTCCAGTTGAAAACATTATTATGATGTTTTTTTAGCGAATGAAATCTGTGTATTTTGTGGAATCTAAGGTTTGGTTTGTCCATTATGGTCCTGGTTTATTGTGTGTTGCTGCGATGTGCACATGTTCCCCTGGGACTGTGTTTGGTGGGGAGTATGAGGAGTCATGATGCCCTGGTGTATTCTGGAGGTTATTCTGGCCCCTTTCCAACATAATATCCCAGTTGAGGAAACCTTGAATACAGGTGTTTTTCCTGACAAGGGCTTCCTCAGTGAGATGAGAAGGCACAAAGGCCGTGATGATTTTTAGTGCGCTAGTCAGCAGCCGGCAGGTGCATTGAGTTAGTTTTGCCGCTATGCAATGTACTGTGTGTCTACCAGGTGACTTTTGGTTTGTTGTGGGAGAGACCTCATTGAATGGGTGTCCTGCATTTTCGTTGTCCCTGTTATTTGCTTACTTTACTAATTATTGGCGGGGCCTTTGCCGCTTTCAAGATAACATTTTTTTAGTATCACCTATTTGAGCTGAAAATTGAGATACTTTCCTTCGGAACATTTGGAGTGTCTTTTCCTCAGTTCCTTTTCATTTTCAACAACCTTAGTCTTCCTTGCGTTCCTTTCCGCCACTCCGTGACCGTACCACCACCCTCATCGTATTGTTTTTAAAGTGGGTATTATGCATAGAATGAGCGTGTACATTGATTGTCAAAATTGTAATTGCTCATCAGCACCAAAGCAAAGGGAGCATGGAGAGGCTCTGTATTAGTAGCCAGGCAGGCTTCATTCCACTCTCATTAATCGTAGTCATGTTGTCACATACTGTGAGCCGTCCCGTTGCTCGGCGATTAGTGCTGGTCATGTACATTCAGCCCATCAATCCTTCCGATCGGCGGAGGAAGAGGGGAGAGGGGGAGAGGTTAGCCAGGGAGGCAACCGTGTTTTTGTATGTAGTACTATGGATCTTTGATCTTCGTGCATTCGATTTGTTTGAAAACTACTCTCTGTTCTTGATGCCTTTGTTAGTGGTTCTAGCTAATTGCTGTGGGTTAAGTGGCTTCGTGTACTCGGCTAACTAACATTCTAATTTGTGAATATACGCGACTCAATTTGAAGTGTAGTCGGTACCTTGTAAGGTGGAGCGTCGGACCTTCCTCCCGTCTCCCTCGTCACGCCCGCTCTCTCCCCTCCCCACCCCAGCAGGTTGGGTGGTGGCAGGGATGCCGTGGTACATACAGAGCCTGGGGGGGACGGGGCTGAAGTGGTGTGGGCACACAAACCACCCTGCTCCCTGTAATCAGCCTCTCGTCTGCTTCACGCTGCCTCGTGGTGGTGTGTCTGTGTGTGGTGTGTCAGCTCCAAACATAGCCAATTAGCAATTTTACGTGCCTCCGAGTGAATTGAGTTCGTTAGTCAGCTACCACTGTACCTCTTACCTTAGCTCTTACTAACAGAGGTCAGTGTGTGGATGACCTAAATATCTCCTTTGTTTCCACTCTAGAGATAGGTTGGCAATGTAGCACAAAGCCTGTGGCCAGACTATCATTGGCCTGGCTCTGCAGCTGCGGCCGGCTGTAACATCCACATTGCTCTTCACACACCTGGAATGCCAATGCGTGACGTTGGCATGTGGTGAGAGAACGTCTGTGTATAGCTAGATTAGTGGCTAGAGTGTTCATCTCGCTCTGTGTGTTTTATCATGCCTGTGTGAGTGTTTGCTGCCACGAGCTGTTTGAGCGTTCATTGTGTGCATCGTATCATTGCTGTTAGTCCACCTGCAACGGGCTTGTTGTGTACTTGGTTATCATCGCATTGCGATCGGTGGACGGCTGACTCGAAAATTTCAGAGGTATTGTCAGTAAGGCATAGCCTGCCATCTGCCATTCTCCCTCTCTCTCGTTTTTGGCATTCTCCCCACCCATCCCCCTGTTCTGGCTTCACACCCCCCTCCCCTCTCCCCCCTCTCCCCCCTCTCCCCCTCATCATCCCCTGCTGGGAGCGCCCTCACTGGCTACTAGCTGGAGCTTCATGGCTTCTTGTCCTCTCACACTGGAGGCCTCCCCCCCCCGTCGTCTTCACTGCTCCTTCCCTACTATGTGAACAGTCTTCTTCAACGGTGGTTGTTCATGCTACTCCTGTCTATCAGAAATGTAGATATGTGGGTCAGGGGAGAGTGAGGGAGGATTTACCCTGTGGTAATTTGCGGGGTAATCTGTCATTCAGCTTCAGTAGAGCACCGGGAACAACATGTTGCATTACGACATTTTTAAGTGTTGTTATATAAAACCCACCATATGAGGACACACTCATCTTGGAGGGTTAAAAAATCCTCTTGAACTCCTCGGTGATCTTTTTCTTCCCTGTGGTGGTATTGCTTGTTGCAAGTTTCCCAGAGAGTATAATAGTACTTCCACTCCTGTGATAATAGGGCATTGGTTTTTTTTATTCTGGAAGCCAGCCTCCCTAGTATTTCCTTGATGGACCTGAATGGGTGTAGTTGTTTCCTTAACATCCACTGATAGACTTCTATTAGGGGTGGGATATATAACATTAGATTGGTGTTATTCATCTTGGGGGGTGGTTACTGATGTCTATATATACCATCATCGCTACGTTCAGTTAGAACACTCCGGATTCTGTCGGCTGTCCCACGTCCCTAAAGTACACAGAACATTGGGGATGTCTGCATGTACCCAACATTTTGCCCCTGCCCCCCCACCGGCGCCCCCCCGCCCCCACCATGTGATAGCTGTGTATGGCTACTTAGAGTCTGTGTCGAGTCACAAGTACCGAGATAGGAAGGAAGAAAGAAGAACTCACTACCTCCTCCTCCCCATGACCCACAATTCACCCCGACATACATGCGCTTATATAGCCAGCCGGCAGTAACTAAACCCTCGCGAGACTGTGGTGTTGGGTCAATAGTTTATTTACTAATATTCACAGCAGATCGCTTTATGCGTAGTTGTAGGATTCCTCCAAGTGTCACCCAGCCTCCCACCACCACAGGGTATCGGTAATGTGTATTCTACGTGGCTGTTTGTATTGGTGTCCAGCTCTGTTTGGTCAGACATTGTACTCTTACCGCATTTGTGTGTGTATTGTGCTTCATCGTCTCCAAGACACGGCTCATAGATGTTGTATCAGCCAGTCACATTACCTCCCTCCGCCGCCCCTCATTACCCTTATCGCACTAACACCTGTACATGCTTATCTCTCCTCCCTGCCATTCTTCATTTTGTTGATGGGTGATGCACCATGTTGGGGTATGGTGCATCACTACGACTGTACTGTGACAAAGCAATACTGTAATGGTTCTCGGCATAGTGAAATAGGCTCTTGAAGCCCGTGCCAGCACAGAAAAATAATATGAGCACATCCATCAATGTTATTTTCCGCTCTCCTCTCCTCTCCCCCTCCCCAGCCTCCTCTCCTCCTCCCTCCGCCCCCCCCACCCGTCCCTCCGTCCCCCGCCTCATTCTGCCCTCCCCCGAGACTACAGTGGACTTTTCGAAGAGGTGAGGGGGTGTTGAATGTGCCACCGACGCGTCCACGGCAACCATCTCTGGATCCACACTCACTCGGCTTCTGCCCTTCTCACAACAGCTATGTGAGTCTATCTCTCTCGCTTTCGACCAATCCACACAAGTTGTGTGTGGTTTTACGACAGACAAATGCGGGGAGTTTGTCCTTTGGTTGGGGGATGTTTCCCTAAGCACACATTGCCACTCCCCTTATCGTCCTCATTGTTGGCAGTGATTACACACACCGTATACTTCACACACGATTCCAATATGCTTGGGGAACATTGGGGGGCTACTCACGTTTGCTCACCAAATACGCTATCTGGCATTTTGTTAAAACGAAGCCTGAGTTTATTTCATGCTGCATTTGGTAACGAAGCCTGAGGTTTAATACCTATGGGCGCTTTGTTAACGATGCCTGAAGTTAAATCAGCTATGCTGCTTGTTAATGAAGCCGAGGTTCCTAGCTATGCGGCATTTGTTAATGAGCCTGGGGTTATGCTATCTGCATTTGTTATTAACGAAGCCTGAGTCATAGCTATTGCGGCATTTGTTTATGAAGCCTGATGTTCGGCTATGCGCATTTGTTTAGAAGCCCTGAGGTTACTACTAGCGCTTTGTTAATCTTTCCCTCTCCCCACCCTCAGATTTCCGCCGGAGGACCTCTGGTATGAGAATGGCCACCGTTGCTGACAGCGTCACTACGCCTTGTCTATTTGCACTCCATGCGCGCTTTGTCGCTTCTGCTTTGTTGCCCTCTCTCATCGACGTCACATGTAAGAGATTGTACTAGGTATTGTACTTCTAGTGGAACCCCTCTTCTCTATGAACACCCAATTGCACCACACCATCTCTAATATTAACCTTTTGAAGTTTAATATAACCACCTCCCCTATATGTACACTTTCTCTCTTCCCTTTTGTGTCGAGAATTTTAGGGGCCTTTCAGTGTGAATTTGAAATTTTGTGCATCTCTCAATACTTAGTGTAAGTTGTTCAAACAAAGAGTATCCACTGGCTACAAATGATCAAGGATACCCTTGTATTAATTTGATTATTAAGTCATTCCTCTCATAACTAGCTGCATAGCTCCGATTGGTGCCGTAAGATTTCGTGTATTAGTATGCCGTGCCACGTGCATTTTTGTCAACCAGGCTTTTCCATAACGTCTCCTGTCCCTGTGCCGTTAGCTGTATGATATTCACCCTGGGCAAGTGGCAGGAAGGTCAGGGAGGAGAGGGAGTACAGATCGAGGGTTGCCCTTTTACTGCAGGAGAGTCATAGCAGGCTCCCTGGGAT
This sequence comes from Geodia barretti, assembly GCA_030341885.1. NCBI lineage: Eukaryota > Metazoa > Porifera > Demospongiae > Tetractinellida > Geodiidae > Geodia > Geodia barretti. The sequence goes on from CASHTH010002965.1 coordinate 58,471, forward strand.
TGGGGGTAACTGAGACCCACATGAATATCCGTTACTCAAAAACATGCAGCTTTGATTTTCTCGTAGAGGACCTCCCCATTTCACATTTCTCCCCCGTTCTCTCTCACTCCCCAACTCTCTCCCTCTCTCTCCTACTCCTCTCGCTCTCTCTTTCTCCCTCTTCTCCTCTCTCTTTCTCTCTCTCTCTCTCTCTCCCCTCTCTCTCTCTCCCCTCTCTCTCTTCTCTCTCTCTCTTTCTCTCTCCTCTCCTCTCTCTCCCCTCTCCTCTCTCCCCCCTCTCTCTCCTCTCTCTCTCTCCCTCTCTCCTCTATCTCCGCTCTCTCTCCCGCTCTCTCCCTCCTCTCTCTACTCCCCGCATCATCCCACCTTTCAGTAACAGGTTGGAGACGGTGCGGAAGCCACACTCTCTCCTCTCCTTGCTCAGGTCCCACCTCAACTTGTGAGTCCCAAACTGTCAAACTGACCTCCCTCCGTACAGGTCTTATTATGCCATGTGTCCGTTCTACCTGTGTCTTAGGTATGTGGTTCATGTCCACTGACGGAGGCCGACTCCCCCGAATTTTTTGGAATAGGTAATGTCCTAGTTGTCTCATTTTCTTTGCCTCTGGGGCACAATTAGTACATCCAAATAACAACAAGTAAGATATGAGTCGCACTATTTTTCCTCAGTGTGTATCACCAACGATCATATATAGTGTTCCTTATCTCCACGTGTTAGCTCCAGACCCAGTGACGTGTGTGGTCAAGTCATGTGTCCCCCTCGCCCTCCACGACACCGGGAACCGTCATCACCTTCTCCCGGAGCCCCCCCCCAACGAACACCGGACTCTACCGTGCAGGCCTACGACTCGCCGGTTGTGGTCGTTGCGTTCTCCATGTAACTTTTGAAGCCAAAGCTGCCCCCAACACCTCACCCCCGCCTCCGCTGCCAGTCTCGGCTCTCTCCTCACCATCCTTTGGTCTCTGTAACTGGTGGAGAGTCATAGCAAAAAACTGGCCTTCCAGTTTTGGAGGTTACTGGGGATGGCATGGGAAATTAATCTGCAGCTACTTCAGGACACAGCAGCGTGAACGACCACATCCCCCACGGCTTTCGTGAAGACTCCTCATTCTCTGTCATCGGAGGAGCGGGGGCTGGTCAGACTGCAAGTGCGCATCTGGGTCCAAATGCGCAGCGAGCCAACACGAACCTCCGTCGCTATGTCTACACCCAACCGACAGGAGGGGCGTCCCAGCTATGGCCCACCACGCTGCATAGGGCACGAAAGACGACGTGTGGTAAGTGGGCCACGAGTCGCATACCTCATCGCCGCGTCCCGGCCGTCGGGTGGGCGCGACCACGATACCTCTCATCCCCTAGCGGGGGGGGGGGCCCCCGTGGTTATCCCATAGAAGCAGGGCTCGTCATGTGGTAGGTATCACTGGAGCCAAGGATGCAGGGTCGATGTAGTGAGCGTGTGTAAAAATGAAAGCTAAAAAGATCGGCAAGGCACTCTCACAGCACGGTTCGGAACTACTAATGATAGCGGAAGGATGTCACAGTAACCTCATCGTAGCCAACACAACGGAATATACATGAGTGAAAAGTGAAAGATTGTAGGCTTCTCCGTCCGCGCACACACTAGCTAGTCCGTGAAATTAGCCGAGGTATGCAGCCAGCGCGTGCAGGGGCTAACGTGACCCTACCCCTGACCGCAATTTACCGGAGACTGGCGGAAGAGGAGGGGTGTTGCCAACGGGCGCGAGGAGTTGCATATCTCACACCATCAATGCGGGGGTAGTGGGCATGTAAATATTACCAGTGCGCGGTTGAAAGTGGGAGCCGGGGACACCACAAAACGCGTTGTTCAGAATTGAACACGATGTGCGGAAAAAAACAGAATAAAAGAATTGGTAAGTGTCACCACATCAAACGTATGTGGTGTGGGACAGGGCCTCGTTGCTGAGTAGTCGAGTATCTCCCATCCATCTCCCACTCAAACGTAAGCCCATGTTTGCTATAGCTCCACCACCGTACAGCGACCAAAGGTACTGTTGAGGAGAGTAGCCAACTGTCAGCGAGGCGGGGGTGAGGTCGTTGGGGTGTGGCTTCAACTGTTCCATGGCGACTGCACGACCACACCCGCAGAGCGTAGGCCATGCACTGTAGAGTCCGGTGTCGTTGGGGTGGGCGAGTCCGGGAGAATGTGTTGATGACGGTTCCCATGTGTCCGTGTTGGGACGACGGGAGGACCACATGACCTTTGAACCACACTACTGTCACTGGTCTGGAGCGACACGTGGAGATAAAGGAACACATCTTAGATTCGTATTTGTGATACACACGAGAAAACTAGTGCGACTCCATATTCTTCACTTGTTGTTTGGCATGTACATACATTGGTGCCACCAGAGGCAAACTGAGACAACCTAGGACATACTATTCCAAAAATGTGTGAGTCGGCCTCCGTCAGTGGTACATGAACCACATACCTAATACACTTGTGTGAACGACACATGGCATACATAGACATTGTACGGAGGGAGTGTTCAGTTGTGACAGTGGACTCACAAGTGAGGTGACTGAGCAAGAGAGGAGAGATGTGAGCCTTGTCACGTCTCCAACCCTGTACTGTAACTGTGGGAGATCTGGGGGAGGAGAGAGAGAGGAAGAGGGAGAGAGAGGGAGAGTAGAGAGAGAGAGATAGAGGGGAAGAGTAGGAAGGAGGGAAGAGAGAGAGAGAGAGAGAAAGAGAGAGAGAGAGAGAGACGAGGGGAGAGAGGAGATAGAGAGAAGAGAGAGCGGAGAGCGAGGAGAAGAGACGAAAGAGGAGAGGGCGTGCGTCGAGAGAGAAAGGGAGAATGTGAAATGTGAATGGTCATCTCCGAGAAATCCAAACAGCTCCGAATGTTTGAGTAAGGAATTCATGTCGTGTCTCAAGTTACCCCAACTCCCAGAGACGCCCTGCTATGACTCTCACTGCAGTAAAAGGCCACCCTCATCTGTCTCCCTCCCTCTCCTACCTTCCTCGCACTTGCCCGGTCGTTATATCATTACAGCTACACGCACAGCAGGAGGACGTTGGAAAGCCCGTGACAATGCACTTGGGCACAGGCATACCTAATACCGCAATCTTAATGCACCACTTACAGCAGCTATGCAGCTAGTATTAGAGAATGACTAATAATCAAATAATCAAGGGTTCCTGCTCATTTGTATGCCAGTGGACTATCTTTGTTATGAACCTCTTACACTAATGAGAGCATGCAAAAATTCAATTCACACTGAAGCCCCTAAATTTGGACCAAATGGAAGATGAAGTGTCCATACTAGGGAGGTGTCCTTATTAAACTTCAAAGGTGTCACTATTAGAGAGGTGTGGTGTCCTTGGGTGTTCTAGAGAGAGGGGTTTCCACTAGAAGTACAATACCTCGTACAATCTCTTACATGTGACGTGTGGAGAGAGGCAAAGGCAGAAGCGACAAACGCGCCATTGGAGTCAAATAGACTACAGGCGTAGTGACCGCTGTCAGCACGGTGGCATTCTCTATCACCAAGTCCTGCCGTCAGAATCTGAGGGTGGGGAGAGAAACTATTACCAATGCAGCATAGCTATAAACCTCAGGCTTCATTAACAATGCAGCACTAGCTATGAACCTCATGCTCATTAACAAAGCACATAGTCTATGAACCTCAGGCTCGTTACAAATGCAGCATAGCTATAAACCTCAGGCTTCATTAACAAATGCAGCATAGCTATGAACCTCAGGCTTCATTAACAAATGCAGCATAGCTATGAACCTCAGGCTTCGTTAACAAATGCAGCATAGCTATAAACCTCAGGCTTCGTTAACAAATGCAGCATAGCTATAAACCTCAGGCTTCGTTAACAAATGCAGCATACTGTAATTTTTGTGAGCAAACGTGAGTAGCCCAATTTTCCCCACGCATATTTGGAATCGTGTGTGAAGTGTTACGGTGTGTGTAATCCTGCCAAAATTGAGACGACTAAGGGAGTGGCAATGGTGCTTTAGTGAAACATCCACCAACCAAAGGACTAAACTCGCAACTTTGTCTGTCGTAAAAACACACACAACTTGTGTGGATTGGTGAAGCGAGAGAGATAGACTCACATAGCTGTTGTGAGGAAGGGAGACGAGGGAGGTGTGGGACCAAGAGATGGTTGCCGTGGCGCCGTCGGTGGCACATTCCAACACCACCCTCCCTCCTTCCGACACAGTCACTGTAGTCTCGGGGAGGGCAATGAGGCGGGGCGGAGGGAGGAGAGGGAGGCTGGGGAGAGGAGAGGAGAGGAGAGAGGAAAATAACATTGATGAGATGTGCTCATATATAATTTTCTGTGCTTCAAGTGCTTCAAGAGCCTTATTTCACTATGCTGAGCACCATTACAGTAATTTGCTTTTGTCACAGTACAGTCGTAGTGATGCACATACCCAACATGGTGCATTCACCCATCAACAAATGAAGAATGGCAGGGAGAGATAATCATTTGTACAGGTGTTCAGTGCGAGGGATGAGGAGGCGGAGGCTAATGTGACTGGCTATGATACAACCTCCTATGAGCCGTGTCCTTGGAGACGATGGAATGCACAATACACACACACAATGCGGTAAGAGTACACATTCTGACCAAATGAGCTGGCACCAATACACAAGCCACGTATGTATACACATTACACGATACACTGTGGTGGTGGGAGGCTGGGCTGACACTTGGAGGGAATACTACAACTACTGCATACAGCGATCTGCTGTGCCATATTAGTAATAAACTATTCGACCCAACACCACAGTTCTCGTCGAGGGTTTATGTACTGCCGTGTGGCTATCTACGTAATGTATGTGTGTGCATATGTGTGTTCATGGTGGAGGAGGAGGTAGGCAGTTCTTCTTTCTTCCTTCCTCTCTTCGGCTACTGTACTCGACACAGACTATAATAGCCATTACACAGCTACTACACATGGTGGGGCGGTGGGAGGCAGGGCAAAATGTTGGGCTACATGCAGATATCCCAATGTTCTGTGTCCTATTAGTGACTTGGGACCTGCCGACAGAATTCACGACGTGTTCTAACTGAAAGTCTGCGATGGTATATAATAGACATCAGTAACCACCCCCCCAAGATGAATAACACCAATCTAATGGTTATTATATCCCACCCTAATAGAAGTCATTCAGTGGCTGTTTAAGGCAAACAACTACACTCCATTCAGGTCCATCACAGGAAATACTCTAGGGGAGGCTGGCTTTCCAAGAATAAAAAAACCAATGCCATTATCACAGGAGGAAGCTACTATTATGATCTCTCTGGGAAACTGCAACAAGCACTACCACCACAGAGGAAGAAAAAGATCACCGAGGAGTTCCAGATGATTTTTTTAACCTCCCAAATGAGTGTGTTTCCCTCCTCTGGTGGGTATATATATATACACACTTAAAATGTCGCTAAATGCGACATGTTGTTCCCAGGTGCTCTACTGAAGCTGAATGCAAGAATTCCCCCGCACATTACCACAGGTAAATTCCTCCCTCACTCTCCCCTGACCACATATCTAACATTTCTGATAGACAGGAGTAGCATGAAAACCACAGTGGAAGAAGACTGTTCACATAGTAAGGGAAGGAGCAGTTAAGAGATAGGGGGGGGAGGCCATACAGTGTGAGAGACAAGAAGCCTGAAGCTCCAGCTAGTAGCCAGTGAGGCTGTCTCCACAGCAGGGGAGAGAGGGGGGAGAGGGGGGAGAGGGGGGGAGGTGAAGCCAGAACAGTGGGGATGTGGTGGGGAGCAATGCCAACACAGAGAGAGATTGGGAGATATGGCAGCTGGCAGGCCTCTGCTCTTTACTACAAATACTCTCCTGAAATTTCAGAGCTCAGCCGCTCCACCGCTCGCAATGCTGGATGATAACCCAAGTACACAACAAAGCTCGTGCAGTGTGGACTAACAGCCAATGATATGTGCACACACATGAACGCTCAAACAGCCTCGTGGCATGCCAACACTCACACAGGCATGCTAAAACAACAGACGAGATGCCAACACTCTAGCACTAATCTAGCACTAATACAGACGTCCTCTCACACATGCCAAACTTCACGCTATTGGCATTCCAGCGTGTGTCGAAGTATGCAATGTTGGATGATTACACCGGCCGCAGCTGCAGAGCCAGTGCCAAATGATATTCTGGCCACAGGCTTTGTGCTACCATGACAACCCTATCTCTACGTGGAAACAAAGGAATATTTAGGTCACTCCACACACTGACCTCTGTTAGTAAGTAAGGTAAGAGTTACAGTTGGTAGATGACTAACGAACTCAATTAAACTCGGAGGAACGTAAATATTAGCCTAATTGGCTATGTTTGGAGCTGACACACCACAACATACACACACACACGAGGCAGAGTGACAGCAGACGAGAGCTGATTAAAGGGAGCAGTGTTGGTTTGTGTGCCCACACCACTTCAGACCAGACAACCCAGCTCTGTATGTACCCACGGCATCCCTGCCACAACACACATGCATGGGGTGTGGGAGGGGAGAGAGCGGGTGACCGAGGGAGACAGGGAGGAGGTACCGCGCTCCCCTTACAGGTACCGACTACACTTCAACTGAGTCGCCATATATTCCCAATTAGAATGTTAGTTAGCCGAGTCAGCCACTTAATCCCACAGCAATTAGCTAGAACCACTAACAAAGGCATTGAAGAACAGAGAGTTTTCAAACAAATCGCATTCCACGAAGATCAAAGCCTAGTAGTAGTACCATATCGGTTCCCTCCCTGGCACCCCTCTCCCCCTCTCCCCTCTTCCTCCGTCCGATGGAAGGATCTGATTGGCTGAAGGTCACATGACCAGCACTAATGCAGAGCAACGGGACCTGGCTCACAGTATGTGACAACATGACTAGATAATGAGCGTGGAATGAAGCCTTGCCTGGCTACTACATACAGAGCCCTCTCCACTGCTCCCTTTGCTTTGGTGGCTGATTAGCAATACAATTTTGCAACAATTTACACCTTCATTATCTGCATAATACCCACTACAAACAATACTGCTGAAGGGTGGTGTTGTACGTGTCGCGGAGTTCTGCAAGGAACGCAAGAAGACTCAAGTGTTGAAAATGACACTGGAGGAAAGAAACTCCAAATGTTCCGAAGAATCTCAATTTTTAGCTCAAAGAGGTGATACTAATGTCTCTGTGAAAGAGGCAAAGGACCCCCATAAATTAGTAAAGTAATGCAACTAATCCGGACAACAAATGCAGGACACCCATTCAATGAGTCTCCTCCCAACAACAAACCAACAGTCACCGGTAGACACACACTACATTGCATAGCGGCAAAAACTAACTCAATTTGCAACTTGCAGGCTGCTGACTAGCGCACTCAAAAATCATCACGTGCCTTCTGTGCCTTCTCTATCTCACTGAGAAGCCCTTGTCAGGGAACACACTGTATTCAAGGTTCCTCAACTGGGATATTTATTGTTGGAGTGGGCCAGAATAACCCTCCATGAATACACCCAGGGCCTCATGAATCCTCCTATCTCCCCACCACACACACACAGTCCAAGGGAACATGTGCACATCGCAGCCACACACACATAACTAGGCCATTATAATTGACAAACAATATTTAAGATTTTCCACAAAATTACCACAGATTCATTCGCTAAAAAAACATCACTAATACTGTTTTCAACTGGCAAACTAAAGATTTATAAATTTGAAAATTGTGTAAAAACCAATGTTTGCATATAGCCAGGGAGTCTAGCACGACCGAAGATTGCATGTGTTTTTGCAGCAAGAGGCTCTTTGAAACCATAGGCCTTTTGTGAGCAGTTGTGACTCACGCACAAACAGACACACATGAGAGGGGAAGAGCGGTGAAAGGGAGGGCAGATAGACAAATACGACCAGAAGGACATGAATGAAGAGACAAAGAGAGAGAAAAAAGCAAGCAGGAGGAGGGGGAGAAGAGAGAGAAATGGAGGCAACAGGAAAAACGAAGGCAGAGGTGCAAACAGACAGGCAGGTGAAAAGAAAGGGAGTGAGAGAAAAGGGGAGAAGTTGTCTCACCGTTTACAGAGAGAGAGCTAACTCTGCTCCATCGCGTCTTGCCCGACACCTCATTCTCCGCGAGACACTGATACTCTCCCTCATCCGTGTCCGTGACGTTCCTGATGTACAGGTACCCACTCAGGGAGAGGACGACCCTATCGTTGTCAGGGGAGATTGGGTGGCCGTCTTTCTTCCAGCGATAGACGGCTGGAGGGTTCGAGTCGGAGAGGTGACAACGGAGGAGAGCTGTGGTTCCTTGACCCACGGTGGTGTCCTCGGGCTGCTCTGAGAAATGGTGGTGGATACCTAGGGAGTGAGGGAGGGAGGGAGGGAGGGAGGGCGACAGGCAGAGAATGTAGGGAAGGAGGGAGGGAGGGAGACAGAGAAAGTAAGTAGGGAGGGAGAAAGACAGGAAGGATAACAAGAGAAGAGAGGAGAAGGGAGGGAGGGAAGAGAGAGTAAGTAAAACCCTTTGTGTAGGAAGATAAAACCACAACAAAGACATACCTACTTATCTCCAGGTGTAAACACTACACATACACTGAGGTCCACACAGATGGTGGAGGGATACTGACCTTCACACTAACACATACACTGAGGTCCACACAGATGGTGGAGGGATACTGACCTTCACACTAACACATACACTGAGGTCCACACAGATGGTGGAGGGATACTGACCTTCACACTAACACATACACTGAGGCACACACAGATGGTGGAGGGATACTGACCTTCACACTAACACATACACTGAGGCACACACAGATGGTGGAGGGATACTGACCTTCACACTAACACATACACTGAGGTCCACACAGATGGTGGAGGGATACTGACCTTCACACTAACACATACACTGAGGCACACACAGATGGTGGAGGGATACTGACCTTCACACTAACACATACACTGAGGCACACACAGATGGTGGAGGGATACTGACCTTCACACTAACACATACACTGAGGTCCACACAGATGGTGGAGGGATACCGACCTTCACACTAAAACATGTATCGAACCTCACGTAGCATACTTTCAGGTTGTTGCAATTCCTCACGCTAACCAGAGTGAGCGTATCAGTTTCCCTCAAATCTTTCATGGTAATATTATAGGGAGCATCCACAAACAGAGAGTGGAGGAGGGCCCAGGCATTTCGTATACAGCAGTCGAACAATCACCACACCATCCATAAACCAACGCTCCGTTACACACGTTAATTACATTCCAGAGGTGTTTAATTGAGGGCGGTTGGTGTATCGGGGACAGAAATGCAAGGTATTTAGACCGTGGGGCACGTCTTTTGTCGGAATATTTAGCTCCGCATCCTTCAGGTATGAGGAGGTTACGGCAGCAGTGTTGCGCCGAATGCCGCGAATTTTTCCAAAACCACAGATTTGATTGGTGTGTCCTCCCACCGCCAGAGTCTGTCACCCTTGACAGGTGTTAGATTGGTGTGGGACTCTGACTACGGGTAACCGAATCTGGTGTTATTGTGGACTATGAGAAATCCCTTGTGAGGTACACCGACAGTCTATTAGCAATGACGCTTATTGCATTACCACGCCAACAAGCCAAGCATACAGACGGATTAAATACGAATGTTGTGTACTTGTGTTTTGCTACCTCTCCCCTTTTATTAATTGTCCCACTGTGTGAGCCCGTTGTATAAAGAATTCGATGGGGTGCTGTTAGAGGTGAGATGCATATCTAGCCCCAGGATGTTTGTTCATTCGTTGTACAGGGGTAAGGTAACCAAATTGAGCGATTGTGAGCAAAACAGACTCCAGCAAATATGTATTACATAAGCATAGTATAATATACCTACGTATAATTAATGCATAAAGAGGTTGTTATTGTGCTAATAATGAGAGTGAGTAAGAGAATCGTGCAAAGGGAAGAGAGAGGATATCAGGTGTAGTATATATACAGCAGGGCTGCCAGAAGCCAGGTCAGGGACAGAGTTGTATGTCATCTAATGGCGTAGCTACTGTCCATTCTTGGTAAGTAAGGGGTTTATTACACTGGGGTCACCATGCCTCAACACTACTGAAGCCTCCTAGCTCCCTGTGCCTGCATCCTTTCAGGCACACACACACACACACAAGCACTCTGCTCAATCCAATCATGTCCCGAGTGTTTTCCACCTAGCCTCTTGTCCAGGCTCTCTCCCCCTCTCCCCTCTCTCCCCCCTCTCTGTGCACACTCTCTTAAATTGCACACACGATAGAGAATGACATCAACGATGCTGTGACACATTCAGCAGACCTGTAGAGTAAAGCACCCTATTAGACAAGTAAGAACCACATACCAAGCCTTACGGTCGGTCTGGCAGCTACAAGCAGCTTTGTGTGCTACTATTATGTTTGGTGAGGTGGCATGCACATCCCGAGGAGTTTCCAAGGGAGCCAATGTTGTTGTTGCAGTGTATGTATGTGGGTGGGTGGGCACTAATTAAGTGGGTTAACCCCACTCAATATAGGGGAAACCTTCTTCCCATCCACTCATCACCGCTGTTTTGTACAGTCGCCACACTTCCCCACACGGGAAAGGAGTGCTGTATTGCAATTTGTTTAGTAGCAACATTCTGGCAACTTGCCACTTCTGGCTATAAGACCACCGTCCATCTTTGAGCAAGAAATCAGCTCCTCCTCCTCTATACTCACTCACAACTGGCCCGGGTCTCGCAAATTCTTGCCAAGTTTGCTGGGGGATTGGTGAAAGGCTTGCCCTCATGTATAGTATGGAACATGTTCTACAGGAGCTAGATTGTAAACAAACGCTTGACAGCGAACTCTGTGATAATTAGGTATGTAGCCAACAAACGTGAGGGTATGTATGTGCACTTGAGCCAATGGGCTTTACATCATCTTAGATTGGGATTGAGGTGGCTGATTAACTGTTAGTGGGGGGACACCTGTAGAGTGGGTCTGCAAGCATGCTATATACAGGCTATAGAGATATAGAACCATGTGGCCACATGTGTGGGAATGAAAAACCAAAAAGGCAAGTAATGCAGGCACAGGCCAGCTAGGCTAAAGACAGACAGACGATTGCCTGAACTAGGCTGCAGTGTGGGAAGGAAAAGAGATAGAAAAAAAACAACAGAAAGGAAGGAAATTCGTTAGCTCACTCGCATGAGTAACATTAGCAGGGCAGCTCCGCACGGAGTTTCCGGTGTCGGTCGTGACCAGGCAGTAGTAGAGTCCGGCATGCTCACTGGCATGAAACGAGTCAACCAGAGGTCGTCCCCGTTCGTTACGATCCTCGGGTCACCCGTGACTGGAACAGGACCAGCGGCAGGTTGACCTCTGAACCACGCAGTGTGGGTTGTGTGTGGTGAATTACAGGAGAGATGCAGCGAGCCGTTGGTGGGTACCGCTCGACCAACCGGGTCCTCTATTGTGAGCTGGGAATCTGGAGAGAGAAGGAATGTTAGGAATGTGATATCAAAATTCAATCCTGATCCTGTTTAATATGTCGGAGATTAGCAAGCAATAGGTACAGAATAGGTCACTAATAATAACAGTAGCGGGAGACGTAATTGTCACAGTTCATCACAGTTCATCACCACCTCATTCGTCGGACAATAAACCTCTAGACACCATCCCACCCCTGCATCCCATCTTCTTCTCATAACTTACACCTCCCCTCCCTCATTGCTCCATTTTACTTTACTTTCTACCCTTCTTTCTGACAAGTACACCCAGAGGATTACGTTATGCAAGCGTTCAACCCAAGCACCTGACCAGCAAGCACTGCAATAGTCCATCATCAGAGGCTGATTTTTTTGCACCTCTAGAACAGAGACCTGGCCTAATCTGAGAGCTGTCAACAGGAAGCAGTGTGCCAAGCACATGTCATCAGATGTGGGTGCTGTGGGTAGGGCTCCGCAAAGGTACTCACTAAGTGGCTCATTATGTTCAAATAAACCTCTAATCTGGCAATAATGCAGCAAAGAGAGGCATATCTAGGATCCCATTCCACTGGGAGGAGGGGGAGAGTGGGGGAGAGAAGGGATTCCTGGCCAACCCAGGCCCAGCCAGAGCTTATAAAACACATCTGCACTCTACAATATATCAGTGCTCTGCATGCAGGTTAACATGGGTTATTAAACACTCAGTTTACCACTCAGTTCCACACATTATGTTGTCAGTACACTAAAAGTCTCAAAATGAAGGTAACATTCTACGTTGTTCACCCAGTTGCCAGAGTTGTTCGCACAGTCGGGAGGCTCAAACGGGGTAGCTAATCTACAGCCAGATCAGTGCCATATGCCACGACACCCGCCGCTACGCTGACACGACAGCAAGTGTACTCACTCGTATTCTTAGTATTTACATCCGCGCATACACCAACAGAAATAGCGAACATGCCCTCGGCAGACACTATGGCTGACGGGAGATTAACAACGACGCATCGTAGTCATCAGCCGCACATGCTCGGCCGCTCTCACGCACAGCGAAAGTGTCCGCAATACATCTGGCTATCGAACCGACTCACCGGTGGCGGCGAGACAGAGTGCCAGACACGTAGGCCGCTCTTGCAAACAGAGACGCTTCCATCGCAGCCTTCACAGTACTCAGAGTTTGATGTGATGTGAATGCTTGGCTAGCAACCTTTACCGCGTCATTACCTCCATAACGGAGGCGTGCCCGCGATGATTGATCACCCCTACCTGCTGCGCCTCAGTTATGCGCATGCGCATAGTGGGACCATTGTGCGCATGCGTTAGTAAGAAGAAACATATTGAATTTGTTACCGGTACACGGAAGCGGCGGGAGACGGAAGAGATGGAGTGTGAAATCCAGCATAGTTTTCCCTTCGTTCGTGGTTTTACAAAGGGCGTGTGTGTTGTGAGGCCCCTTGTTGCTCTGCTCCACACTCGCAAGAAAACTCGACGGATTCAACTGAGGTGGAGAAAAGAAACGGTCTTTTAGCTAGCTGTGTACATTTGCTCGGCGTGTCGGACATGCAAGAAAGCGGCTGGTACTTGGGGGGCGTCCGCGATGGTTAGTGACGGCGGTTCTCATCTCCGCTGTACTCTCTACTGTCAGAGCCCAAGTATCCCAGGTAGAGAGCGTTCCTGGCCTAGCGTTGGAGGGTTTTTCGCTTGCGAACTTGGTCGAATGTTGTGTGTGTGTGTGCGGGCGAAGCTGTTCGCGAGCGCGGTGGTGTGCAAACACTCCTCGATGCAGTCTACCTGCCTAGCCTCCTGGCGGGGACTCGCTCCCGCCGCGTGAGAAGTGGGTAATGGGGTGCCAGCTCCGTGAAGGGGTAATCTGTGTCTGGAGAGGTGCTGTGGTAAAGATTGGATTCCAGTAGTACTGCCTCGCCCACACGTACCTCATCAGCCTTTTGCCTCCCACCCTCCTTACTTACCTCTCTGTTCCCAGTGGCCCCTAATAGCTCACGTCTCAATATGTGTTTGGTACAAAGCTTTTGCGGCATCTTTGTACTTCGTTCTGTGCATAGCAGCCAGCAAGCCCCGAGTTTGGAATACGAAGTGTTGGGGTAGACTGGCACGGGGGAAAGGAAGTGAAAGAACTTGGGAGCTGAGGATAGTTCCAGTGTAATAAGTTCCTATACATAATCCTGTTAGTACCGAGAGAGAGTTTGCTGGGGATATTATCCCCTGTTGTGTAACACTGGCGAGCGATTGCGTGAAAATTGCGGAAACATGCTACACGTGCATGTTAGGAGAGGGCTCGGGTGGCCGGGAGACTCTGTTATTTCAAGGGACTATTCATTTTAAAGGGCCCTTTCACTTTCTGAGACTTTCATCACTATGGCTTTTGTTGCACCTTCAATGGTATTATCATAAATTATTAAGCATGTGCACTAATGGGTTTTGGGGGGGGAAAAAAATTTCCATTTGGCCCAACCAACAAAATTTAACAGGAGCAGCCCCAGCCTTCCCTCCCTTGATGATCCTCGGAGACAGTTTGTGTTTGGAAGAGAGATGCTGACGATATGCCGGTTCTCTATATCACCTGTCCGGTGACTGCACCGTCCTCCTACCAATAAACTGGTGAGTCAGCTATATAAATCCACTATATAAAGTACTGCATGTTGGTTCTACGTAGGACATGAATCTACTGGTACTTGTATTATAATGTTTCAGGGGTTCACTTGTGGC
>CASHTH010002966.1:0-34392 GCA_030341885.1 Geodia barretti
TTTCCCTACCAAAATTTGTTCGTGGAATTGGAAAGGATAATAATGGTTTTCTATACGTTCTATGTTCCAGTACCAATTCAAAAGTTTTAAAATTTGATGAAGACCTGAACCCAGTGCGAAAAACAAATAAGAGCTGTGCAGAACATTTTGGTGTGGCGTATGGAATTTTGGTGACTGATGAACATGTTTTTGTTTGTGCACGCGCTAACCAAAAGGTATGCATTTTGGACTTGAACCTGAATCTTCGGTATTTCTTGAATTTATCTTTTGAACCTATTGGAATTACGAAGCTTAATGACAAGTATTTCGTTACCACTAAAGCTGCTATTGGAATCCTGGATTTAAATATTAAAAATATGAAATTTAGAGAGAAAAATTGCGGGAAAATGAAGACTGGTCTTAGTACTGAACAGTTCAAACCTGGAATCGCACTCCGAGGAATATGTTCTGATAACCAATACTTATATGTGACAGAGAGAGATCAATCAAACGGAGGCCGCATTTTGTGTCTGCATTACCAAGGAAACCAGTTGATCCTCAACTACTTCTATCCAACTTCTTGTCGTGTTTGCCAGTCAGAGAAGTGCTGCCCGATTGTAATTGTTCACCATAATGGCACAATAATTTACAGTCAAGGAAGTTGGGAACGCAAATTTCACATTCGAAGATTAGCATATGATGGAACAACAGCTACAAGTGAGCTAATTATTGACGTAGTGTGATATATGCCAAACAGAAACAGCACTAGTTAGCTAGTAGTTTTAAGTTTTAGGGTTTTTTTCTTGACCAACTGTACAAAAGCAAAATTACACAGCTCAGATGCTAATACTAGAACAAATGCCACGCATTTTCGGTGAGCGAGCATCAAAAGTACATATTTCGCACATATGATTAAATTACGTGTTCTCCCCCCCACTTTTCATTAATGGGATTAAGGGATGGTATAAAAAGAAAGGGAGACAAGACAAGGATGGGATACATGAAGCATGGTTAACGAATTGAGTGTGCTGACACCTCCGACCCCATCACACAATCCTTATTATACACAACTATGGAAGCACAGTTGTTCTCGAATAAACAATAATATGGCTGACAGAAAAGTTACTGCAAAGAGCCCTAGAATGATACTAGTAAACCACACAGAAAGCAGGCTTGGCATGGTGTAGGTTGGTTTCAATAGTGTACATGTGCTGCATCATACAAAATACATATAGTCCAAGTTGTTAAGAAGGTTGGCCGGCAACAATGGTATCAACACTGCAAGGTGCCTGCACATGTACAGAAACAAAATGCAATGATGAAGAATAACACTCCTCCTTGACTGGCAAAACAGGCAACGCCCCCTAGCCACACTCATAAATAATTATGATGCACACACATAAAGAATTGCATATGCATTTCTGGCAGCAACACCATAACAGCCTCTCTTAAGCCACATAATTCGTGAAATACGGAGAGAATACGGAGGTAGGGCCGAGTCTGAGTGTCACGCAGAAGAGCAACACCAACCCCATGCAGAATCAAGCTTCCAATCATTAAACATGTATATAGTGTACGTAAGACACAACTTACTGAGGAGAGTGCTGCTCTATTCGACCTCTCAGAATGACGTGGCCAAGATACTGACTCAGCAAAGTGAGACAGTCTGCAGCTGCTGCCTTTACCAGTGCACTGTCACTGGCCTAGGGGGGAAGTTTTGCAGGGAAAAATTAGTCAATTAGTAATGGCCCACCAAAAAATTGGGCCACCCAAGGTCGGAAAACACGCCACAATGAGAGAGAGAGAGAACTCACGGCTCCATAGAAAATGGTGTCGATGAAGAGCTCGAGATGTCTCTTGAAGGGTCTCTTCCCGAGGCCCCTGGCCAGGTGGGGGAGTCTGTGGAGGAGGGTCTCCAGGAGAGACAGGTGCTGGCGGTACCCGTGGTGACGGGCCACCTCCCCCAGGGCCGGCAGGAGGGAGGACACCTTGTCCCCCATCCCCTTCTGTTGACTCAGCTCTGCCAGCAGGTGGATACATCTAGTGTATGGAGAGGAAGAGAGAGGGGAACAACAGAACAAAATGTGAAGAGTATGTACACATGTAAGGATCTAGTAGGTGGGGCTTGGATTAGAGTAACAGATAAGCAAGACCACAACTTGTTTTGTGCAACTGTAGTACTGACCCCTCAGTCTTCTCCCAGGGTTCAGCTGGTCTCTGGAAGTGAGTGTCCATACATCCACCTCTCCTCATCTTGGGAGCCAGAGACCCACACGAGTACATCTGACAACACACAAAACAACACACCACCTCACACATGTAATCTCTTCAGAAAGACATGGGAGAAATCTGTATGTGGTTCATAAGACTGCTTACCCCTGAGTAGCCCGCCCACATATGTTTTTTAACAGAGAAAGTGTGTAGTAGAGGAGAGAGATGGAGAGGTCAGACCTGTTGGTCTGTGTGGGTGGGGTCATCCAGGGGGATGTCATTCAGTCTCTGGACTACTCCAAACACCGCAGGTCTCGGGTCCAGTCCAGGGTGTCTGAGAGGACACAGAATTTACGTGTTTGGCTCTCACACATGATGTTGTAGACAATGCATGCATACATACAAAAAGAGTACAAGGGTTAAGAGCAACGTCCACTCAATTTGTTGGCAGCCGGGAATACACGCTAACTAGTTGGCTCTCACACACAACGATGATGCAATGTGTACGAACCATTCGCACCGCATATAGTCAACATGTTGTATAAGCAGCATACATGCATTGTCAGGCAACAGGGAAACAACCGGGATAATCCCCAACTCTTCACCTACACACCACACGACATAGCCTATTATGTCATGGAGCAGATGAGACAATCAACTCAAGTTCCTACAACGTGTTCCCATACATTACGTGTGAATGTGATAGAGAAGTAGAATATAGAACCTTGTACCTGGAGTCAGTGAGAGGCTGGGTGGCAGCCAGAGGTATTCTCTCTTGAGTACTGACATCACCGTCTCCTCCACCTCACTCCTGTATTACTACACACACACATGGGACACACCTAATGTGTAGTACACATTAGTACAGTTGTTTATACCATAGACGGATGACGAGAGTGGAGAGAGAGGAGGCAGCCCCCTGTCTGACGGAGGCATGGGAGTCCTCCAGACTGGAGAAGAAGAGAGGGAGGAGCTGAGACAGAGACGTCGGACACTCTTCGGGGAAGCGACGACATGAAGTTCCCACATGTGCCAGACACGCTGCTGGCTCTTGTCAGTGGGTGGGTCCATTGGTTTGGGCATGGGTATGGAGAACAAAGACATCAGTTTACTATAAATAGACAAGACACATCACACACACACACACACAAGTTGGTGAGTACGATACACAGTCTTTGTGATTGCTGTGTCAGTAGAGTACCACTCCTGACAGGTAGTGAGAGACAGTAGTATTACCCACCATCTCTGACCAGCCAGCTGTCATCTCTGAAACACTGCAGAAGAACCTTCACCAGGTCTGGGATGTGAGGTCCCAGAACTCCAGGAGACACCTGGACACACACAACATTCATACTTGTAACATGATATACATATTCCTGGACATTCTGTATTAGTAATGACGTGTCAGCTGATTTGAATGGTGCCACTACATGTGAATCAAATCCCCCGTCGTTGTAAACACATCATCACCCAGCCAGCATCAGCACATTCCTCATGTGTATATACCATGAATAAAACTCTGCATTCACTGTAAACAGCCCCCATACAACGCAGTACATGCATGTCCCATTCAAAACCACTACAGTATGCACTGTAAACACAGGGCTCTTACCTTTGTGCCCAGCTCAGCAATACAGGCACAAGCTGCCTCTCTCACTGCATGGTTGGCTGCCTCTGTCTGTGAGATATAGAACTCCACCACCTAACAGACAGTGGGGCATGCATTCCACATGACTTTATATATAGCTAACACTACTACACGAGTGATGACGCTTGTGTACCTGTGCAATGTATTTCTCAACGAGTTGAACTCCTTTCATTTCTGTGACTAATTTCTACGTCTCCTGACAGTACAGCCTCACACCTTCAGCTACATAATGCCTGGGGACCACACCCACAGTTGTATAGTTATGGCTAAACTTCCCTGGCAGTAACTAATGGTAAGTAATTGTGTGTTGTACCTGTTGAGGCAGAGGGGAGGTAGGAGGGATGGGAAGTAAGGTTCTCTTGCCTCAAGAGATGGCAGCTGAGTCAGGAACACTCGTGTCGCCACTGAAGATGACATCCTCACCTACAACAGAGTATATACAATAGCACAGCTACACATACAAATTGTATACAGAAGGCCAAATAGTGTGTACACACCTGACTCCAATTATCAGAGAGACCCTTGGCCATGTTTCTGGCAATGTCAGGCCAAAAGGCTGACACACTGGCAGTAGACAACCCTAGTAGATGCACACCATAGAATCATGAAGTGTAATCATTAGTCATGTTTGCACAGTAGCACACACACAGTGCAGTATATACCCACCAGGAATGGAGATGAAGGCGGCGATGACTCTGTGGCCAGTCTCTCTAACAAACCTGTTGGTGTGACTCAGACATGTGAACACCAGCTGGAGAAGGTCAGAGGTCAGAGGTCAGATATGTTCAAAGGCACTGCCACACTTCTCCACCACATGCTGCCCTGCAACGACAAACACACACCTTCGTACATCAAGTGAAGTACAAAACAGCCAAACACTGCAAATAACTTCAGGTTGTATGCATAGACATAGCACAGAATCTCCACACAGTTTATGCTTTTCACAAAAATTGTGTATACATAATGTATTACTGTATGGGGGAGATCCAGTCTGGGTATGGCAGAGAAGGCATGCTCCGTCATGACTTATTGCCCTCAATTACAGGCTAGCAGTATTCATGAACTGGGTAATACGCTACATGTACCACGTTACACAACCACACACACTGTGCAATTACTGTACAGATGCAACCCAAATTACTGACTCTCTCTGTTCTATCTTCGGTGTGGCTATTCTCAGGAGAGGAGGAGGAGGAGGATTGGCTCAGTTTCTGGGTCAGTTGAGTGTCAACCTCTCCACTGTCTCGCTCCAGGTTGCCCTCTATACCTCCAGTGATGTAGGGTAGCACCTCCATACACCCCCCCCCACAGCACACCTGCCACCTCACCTGGTGGAGGGCAACACACTTTACTTAAAAACCATAAAACACACCGCATTATACTGGAGCAGTTTCAGGGAGAAAGATATTGGACTTGCTTGGCTCACCAGCAGCAAGTCTCACTCTAGATTCATCATATTCCAATAGCAAAGGGACCTCCCCCTTCATCTTCTCCATGAATTGAGGTGAGGCTCCAGGCAGGAGGACCGTTGCTGCCATGAGACCGCCATGTTTGGCCTCCCAGGGAGAGGTCAGAGAGGTCACCAGTTCAGAGACCTCTCTCTCACCCTCCCTCCTCTCCTCCTCCCCCAGTCTACCCTCATTCACCGACTCCTGGAGCTGCTGCAGACCTTTCTCACGGTCTAGTCGCTTATTACTCTGCACCAGGGCCAGCCATGGGATGTGCAAGGACGACATGACACGAGGGCGTGGGGCCGGGGTGTATTGAATTACGCGCAGAATCCTCGGTGCGCATGCGCAGCTTTAGTGTTTTGGTGATGGTATATCACATGGTACATGTGTATTATACAGTAGCTGGCGCAGTAAGTGATCTCAGTCTTGTCTATAATGGCTACCGTAAGATTTTTCCCTATTGCTTTTCTGATGGTGCTATCGCCGCCCGAGGGAATAGTCGTGAATTGTGACACCGATAATTGTGACATGAGCGGCAATGGTGAGTGCTCAATGTGTATAGCTACGTAGCTACATCTGTGTTTTTCTGCCGGGCAGAAATAGCAGGCAAACTCTACGTATATACAGAAACCAGGCATTCCGCAGAGAAATTGGGTCATCAAGCGGTCAACGCGCACACAGCTCTGTTGCGCCGAGTGTATTTAGCGTATATATACTGTAGATATTCTCTCCGTTCCCGCAGTGTCCCTCTCTTCGTCTCGGGAATTTTGTCCTTCCCAACCGGTAACTGTTCAATGCAATGTAACGAAACCTCAAGATGGTGCACAATTTTTGCTTTCATGGGAGTGTAAAAATGCTCTTGGTATGAACACAGAGCGATTAGTTTTCTGTGATCCTGGACCGGTCGCTGAGATCAGTTGCCAATTCGGAGAGGTCTATGACGTCAAAGGTGACTGCATTTGCGATGAAACAGTCATCAAATCTGAAGCCACCTTCAACACTACTTCAATGTGCGATATGAAGCTGTTTTGCAGTAATGGAGGTGCAGAGAGGCAACATGTTTCTGTCACAATAGATGGTATGTGTATACAGCATGCATTCTGATAAACAATTTATTTCTGATGTATATAGGTCTTAACGCTCCAGTGTTGTTAGATAATTACACCATGCTTAAAATGGACAATGGAACTTATGAAGTGAAAGTGTGGTGGACAAAGGGTAACTGTGCCCCTGATGATGTTGAATACAATCTCACACTTACTAACACATCCTCTGAAGAAGCCGTGAATAATTATGTTACAAAACAATCGCAACAAACACTGTATCTTAATCCGGGCATTGAATATGTTATTGCTGTCACCGCTCAACTATGTGATGGTGATTTGAAGAGTGAAACAAGCAACAAACTCACTCTTTACATTCCCGGTATGTACAATAATAAAAGTATATACATACAAATTAAGGCTTTGCTTGTTTAGATTACATTAACATTGGTGAGCACACAAAATACATGATATTTCACTGTGACGTTTAATTTGTAAGCCTGCAAGTTCACAAATTTGTGAAACATATTAGTGCAACACTATCCATAATATATAAATTCTGACATTTCACTTGTTCTTAAGGTTTATAGCTATAATTCTTACCTTTTCCTACAGGCACAACTACCATTACACCGGGAACAACAAGTAAGCCACCCTAGTAAAAGATTATAATCCTCAGGAAAATTAAACGCATTAACCCATAGACTTGGATGATGTACGGGCATGTTTATCACATCAAAGGGGGGAAACTAACTCTGCTCGCTTAATATTATCGACCACCATTTTAAAAATATGTAAACTTGTGCTCACACTATTTTATGGGTCACATGGGTAGAAAGTGTATTATAACAAATGCCATTGATTTCCCTTCAGTGACTTCTAATCCTGCTGAATCAAATAACAGTAAGTTCATACGTTTTGTTTGCCTTTTTGTGTCTGAGGTTTGCAGATTGTTGTTTGTGGGTGACTTCTGAAGTGTTTTTAAAATGACTATAATTTAGATTCAGCTTAGCTACCCCTACAAGAGTAACCCACGATTAACTATTTTTTTATCACTGCAGCTGCTGCAATTGTTGGTAGTACTATATCAGTTATTGTACTTTTATTGCTGCTTGGAGTGGTTGTCTTTTTTATTTGGGTAAGTAGCATAATTTTTGTGGGCAATACACTTTTATCTCTCTCCCTCTCTCTCTTAATATAGTATTTCAGGATATGGAGGAAGAAAGGAAGAGAAGGGGTATGTTAGAATTGCTGTTGCTATGTAGCAAAATCTAATTACCTACTCTCATGGCCACAGTAGCAATCATTTTACTTTTGCATATCTGTATTGCACATGTTCACAAATACTCAGCAGAGCATGTACACGGTTTGTACACACGATCTCCGCCTGTGCACTGTCAGACTGGCATTCCACAGAACTTCAGCTACTTTCTTTGGCAGTGTTTCATCTCGTTGTAACACATGTGCAGCAATTCAATTTTTAGCCGACCCTTTTTACACATGCATGCGGCGGCCTACGAGGTTGAGTACGATCTATTCAGAGGGCTGCCTTGCTGTTAGAGCGTCAGTTTGATGGTCACAGCATTTATATTATAGTAAAAATAATGGAAACAAGTGGAAAAATCATTTCTTCAAAATGAAGAGGGGTATAGGGATGGCTCAAAGCACCGAAAAGGAGGAACAAGAGTTTGTTAAAACGCAAAGACACACAAAGCCACATGATACCATCCTATCTTTGTCATTTATATAGACTCATAGAAAATATATAATATCAAACAAAGATATAGGGATAGCTTTGTGTGTCTTTGCGTTTTAACAAACCCTTGGTCATTCCTTTTCTGTTCTTCGAGCCTTCCCATCCCCCGTCATCATGAAGAAATGATTTTCAACTTGAATTTATCCACTTGAGTAATTAATATTGTCCTCTATTATGTGTAGGTTGATTCACCTGCTATAAAGATGCTTTCTGCTATAAAAAGAAGTGGCGTTGCTGGACTGTATGTTGATACTAACCATATTTACTACTCATGTACAGAAGTAAATGAAACAACAAGTGAAAAGAAATACATACTAAGAAAATGCAATTATAATGGAGAATTGGTTAAAGATTTTTGTTGCAACAGCTTCGTCCGTGGGATTGGACAGAGTCAAGGTTTCATCTATGTTTTATGTTCCGCGGCTGATTCAAAAGTGGTTAAGTTGGACAGGAATTTAAATTCTGTGAAAGAGACAAATAATGATTGTGGAAATTATTTCGGTGAAGCATTAGGAATGCTTGTGACCTCGGAAAATGTACTGGTTTGTTCAGAGAAAAATGAACAAATATGTGTTTTGGATCTGAACCTTGAATCTTGCTATAATTTGGAACTAACGTTTGGTCCAGTTGGAATTGCAACATTTCAAAACCATTACGTCGTTACAGCCAAGGCGACTATTGGAATAATAGATATCGACTTTGATAAAGAGGCTTTGAAACCGGTTGATGTATTTGAAAGTATGACTAAGGGGGAAGTCAGCACACCCTTCAATCAAAACATTAAATTTCGAGGAGTATGTTGCAGTGATAAATACATATATGTAACTCAGGAATGTAAAAATAGTCCTGGATTACCCATGCTGTGCTTGCAGTTTGATGAAAAAAAGCATAAGCTCAATTATGTTTGTGAAGTTACTGATTTCGTTAGAAACTGTGATGAATTAAATGAGAAGTGTGGTCCTGTCATTCCTTTCTACCACAATAACACCATATTCTACAGTCAAGGAAGCTATGGAATAAAATTTCACATTATGAAGGCTACCCATAACCCAGGGGAGCCTATTGCAAGCAACAAAATGTTTGATGTTCTGTAAACTTTTCTTTAGACCTAGCAGTTCTTTGTTTAGCCCTTTAGTTTTTTGTACACTTGTAATACGCTCTTCAGAGTGGACCCGCAATATATTACGCTTCAGGTCCCTCACACTACCAGTGACCGTCAGCGCACTTTGCATGCGCGGTACAAGTGGAATAATCATTTCTTCAAAATGAAAGGGGGATATAGGGATGGCTTGAAGCACCAAAAAGGAAGATATCAGGGGTCATTACACAGCAAAGTTGCACAAAGCTACATGACACCATCCCTGTTCGATATTAAACTTTGCTTATAAACAAAAAAAACAAAGATATAGGGATGTTGTCATGTAGCTTTGTGCTTTGCTGTGTAATGACCCCTTGTTTCTTCCTTTTTGTTGCTTCAAGCCATCCCTATATCCCCCTTTCATTTTGAAGAAATGATTTTCCCTCTTGTTTCCACTATTTTTAACAGCTTATGACAACACTGCGTGAATTGTGACTGCTATAGTAGTGGCAATGGTGAGTGTGAACAAGTATATATAGCTATCTAGCTATGCAGACATTATAATTTGTAGTGTGAAGTTTGCAAACTTAGCGTGTTTTCGGACGTTTTGAGAGGCAATAGCTAAGGTATAATAGTAGCGAGTCGAGTCATAAAATGCACACTCATATATAACAACGGCTGAAATAGGAACTTCACCAAGGTTGTTGTGCCGCAGCAGAAAATCGCGTATTAGCGAATTCTGCCGTGGAGAATACAAATCCTGTATTCGCTAGCCAATTTATTTTGAGTTTGAGAGTGGTAAAAAGAATAGGGATTGTGTGACGGGGGGTGGGTGGGGGGAAGCTATCAGTGAGCTCACAAAAGGCCAGATAGCTATCCCATCTCTATCTTGTCTCCCTTCCTGTTCATCTCTGAAACTGGCAGGGTTTGTATTTAGCCGTATACTTGCAAAATTATCCAAAGCCACCTTCAACACCAGTTCAATCTGTGAAATGAAGCTGTTTTGCAGTGATGGAGGTGTAGATCACAATCAATGGTAATGTAAAATGACAACTATTGCCAATTACCCTTTTAATCATGGCTATACTTATGTAGGTAAAAATGAAAAGCACTAAAGTGCAAACCCTCGGCGAACTGCGCATGTGCGGTATCCCTAAAATTGATGGGTTGGGCTATTTGCGTTTACTCGCGGTCTCCCGTTAGTAGCTCGCAGAGAGCCTGACACGGGCTAGCTACAGTAGTAGATAGCATGCGAGAGTCGATACACGCCATTCGTTGTGACTTGTTGTGCCTTCAAGATAGACAGAGCAAGCGGACCCGGTCGAGGTATAATTATAAGCCTGTGCTAAATATAAGCGCATGCGCATTATCCGCAGCGATAAAAATGGCGACTACCGGCATGCCAATGCTGGAAGCGCTCTAGCTTTGCAACGGAGCATTTTCAGAGAAAACCCCACATATTTTCTGACCTTCATCGCCCGTTGGGTAGATGGTATCGTTTATGGGACGAACAGACATTCGAGAGGTGAGATGTCGAGTAACAGACACACAGACACACAGACACACAGACACCCAATGAAAAGCACTAAAGTGCAAACCCTCGGCGAACTGGGCATGCGCGGTACCGCTAATTGATGGGCTGGGCTGCTATTAGTATATATTAGTATATACTCGTGGTCTCCCGCTAGTAGCGTCTGACACGGGCTAGCTACAGTAGTAGATAGCATGTGGGAGTCGATACACGCCCTTCGTTGCGACTTCTCGTGCCTTCAAGATACACAGAGCAAGCGGACTCGAGCCTGTTCAAAATATAAGCGCATGCGCATTTTCCGCAGCGATAAAAATGGCCGACTAGCATTAGCCGTACAATGGCGGAAGTGCTCTAGCTCTGCAACGGAGCATTTTCAGAGAAAACTGTTCGAAATTCTGACCTTCATTGCCCGTTAGGTAGGTCGTATCCTTTGTGAGACGAACAGACACTCGAGAAGTGAGATTGAGAGTAACAGACACACGGACAGACAGACCCAATGAAAAGCACTAAAGTGCAAACCCTCGGCGAACTGGGCATGCGCGGTACCGCTAATTGATGCGCAGCGAGGGTTACGGTAGTTGGTTTGTCTGTCTGTCTGTCTGTCTGTGTGTGTGTCGACGCTTATTCTGGCACTACAGGCCACGAGGTGGCTAATGAGCGATACCAACGGCTTCAGAACTACGCGAACCTGAAAAATTATTTCCTGAAACGACTGCGTTCGACAGATATGCCGTGAAAACAAGCGAAAAAGCCAATATGCATAATCGCACTTGGCTTACCGCGACCTGATCCGCTCGCTCTGTGTACCTTGGGGGCTCAGGAAGTCACAACCAATGGCATGTCATGCTATCTACTACTGTAGCTAGCCCGTGTCTGACTCTCCGCGGGCTACTAGCGGAAGACCACGAGTAAACGCAAATAGCCGGCCCAGTCCATCAATTAGCAGTATCGCGCATGCGCAGTTCGCCGAGGGTTTGCACTTTAGTGCTTTTCATTTTCTTTGCAGGCATCCAGTCCTGGTCGTACGTGGACCAGGTTTACGAGACAAAATGCGCGCGCGCCGCATTGGAAACGCCCTCCTCGGCGCATGCGGCTCACTGATGCTGAGTTAGCAGAAAATGGCGTTGTTCAGTATGGCGTGTAAACAGTGGTACGCACGCGCGGTCGATGAGGAGGTCGGTCTACTTTGCTGAGAGGTCGGCCCGCTTTACTATTAGAAGTCGGTGTACTTAAAGTATTAGAGGTCGGTCTACTTTACTAGGAGGTCGGTCCGCTTTACTAGGAGGTCGGTCTGCTTTACTATGAGGTCGGTCCATTTACTAAGAAGTCGGTCCATTTTACTAAGAGGTCGATCTACTTTACTAGTAGCGTCGCTCAACTTCACGAAGCGGTCGGTCTATTTCACTTGAAGGTCGATCCGCTTTAGTAGGAGGTCGGTCCACATTTTACTAGGAGGGCCGCCAATACGGAGTAAGAACGGGAGCAGCGGTGGTGGTTGGCGCAGGCACCGGGACGCTACACTTGCCGTCAGTCCTCGACCTCTACGCTCATCCGCTGCAAGTTTTTTCTCGCGGGAGGGGCCCGCCCGTCACTCTAGTAAGGTAGAGACTCGGGTAGACCGACCTCTTAGTAAAGAAGACCGACCTCTAATAGTAAAGCGAACCGACCTCCTAGTGAAATAGACCGACCTCTCAGTAAAGTAGACCGACCTCATCGACCGCGCGTGCGTACTATTTTTGACACTGATTACACGCCATAGTTCAGTGACTACCGAGGAAGAGCTCAACGATCTACCGTAGTGACTTGCGACAAGAAACAAACGATCGCTTGATATGCGTTCACACCTCCGGCAAATTCGAAGACGTTCTGTGAAAAAATCAATGCTTCAAGTGGTTCCAGTAAGGAGCTAGCGGGTCTGAAGAAGAAGAAGATCAGGAATAATAATGATGATGACACCAAAATCGTGAAACCGCGTATGAGCGAATTCTCGCGTGGACGACTGAAGGTGCGTATGAGGTCTTGGGGGACATGTATAGGTAGATATGGGCCCGTAGACTATAGCTAGTATGTTATGAGATTTCACCCGCGTCATCCCTATAATTATAGAGAGTCTACCGACTCTCTGATAAGACTTAGTCTCTTAGCTTTATCTCTTACCTTTTCTTACAGACACACCAACTACCATTACACCAGGAACAACAAGTAAGCCACACTAGTGAACTTTCTTGGGCTACCAGAGCATGCACAGCTTTGTTAACTACCAGAGTGTTCGCATTTCCACTAATTACTCATTTTTATTTCCCTCAGTGACTTCAAACCCGACTAGATCAACCAGTAAGTTAGATTTTGATAGTCAAAACTCATATTTGTTAGGTTATTTTACATCCAATACCTCATTTTCAACCATAGAGGTCCATTTGAATTCTCTGTAGCTGCTGCAGTTGTTGGTGGTACGGTTTCAGGAGTTCTAGTGGCTGGAGGCATCATTGTTCTATGCATTATTGGGGTAAGTGGCATTCAGATTTGTGAGGTCGTATTCAACGTGTTAACGGTTCCACCCATTGCTCTGGGTGCGTGGTCTATGGCCCTAGTGCTATGGCAGCCACCTGAGTATTATTATTATTATCATGACACTGTTACAGCTGTGCTTCAGAAAGAAAATTGCTAGGATGGTTTTGTTGTGGGTTTCAATAGATGAGGTTAGTTTGTCTCTATACTATGTTCAAATTTCATGTAGTTTTCTACAGGTTGATTCATCTCTAAAGAGAAGTGGCATTGGTGCACTGTATGTTGATACCGAGCATACTTACTACTCATGCACTGAAGAAAATGTAGAAACAAAAAAAAGGGAAAAGAAATACAAACTACAGAAATGTACATATGACAGAAAATTAGTTAAAGATTTTCGTTGTGACAGCTTTGTTCGTGGAATTGGACAGAGTCAAGGTTTCATATACGTCTTATATTCCAAGCCCGATTCACATTTGGTTAAATTAACCAAAGATCTTAAATTTGTTAAAAAATACCAAACAAATATTGTAAGGATTTTGTGAGGCATTTGGAATGCTTGTGACCTCAGAGAATGTGCTTGTTTGTGCAAGGAGAAATAGTTAGACATCTGTGTTTTGGATCTAAACTTTGAATCTTGCTACAATTTGTCACTAAAAAAATTTGGCCCAATTGGAAAAATCAGTACATAATTACAGGTGAAGGAGCTATTGCAGTAATTGATATTGATTTCAATAAGAAGGTTTTGAAAAATGCTATTATATTCGAAAGTATGAAAAAGGGGGGAGACAGTGTGCTCTTCGACTCATTTCGAGGAATATGTTGCAGTGATGAATATTTATCAAGAGGGAGGAGATGGTCCTGGATTACCCATATTGTGTTTGCAGCTTGATGAGGAAAAAAGAGAGCTCAACTATGTTTGTGAAGTTAGTGACTTCTCCAAAAACTGTGATGACTGCAATAAAAGGTGTGGTCCAGTCGTTGCTTTCTACCATGGAAATGGCGAAATATTCTACTGTCAGGGAAGCTTTGACGAAAAGTATCACATTGTAAGAGCTGTTCATCATCCAGGGGCACCGATTAAAAGCAATAAAATGTTCGATGTTTATTAGTTTATATTAGCTCAGAGTTTTTCTTATTGTAAACCGGTTAGCTATGCAAATTTTGATCTCCACTTGCAGTCATTTATCCACTGTTGTTGTGCATGTGCATTATGTGCTATGGTACTTGTTGTGCTTGTGTGTGAGTGTGTTATTAATTTTTATAATTTACCATGTGAAAACAAAGAGAACAAGTCAGTATGCAAGTTAGCTTCCATTGGCTTACCTAAATTGTATCGCCAATGTGCATGGTAGCTATTACGTATGCAGTACAACAAACTTCAGTCCGTATAAAAGAGGTAGGGTAGACCCTTGTTTCCCTCGTTTTTCAAGGAAGTACACACCCTTCATTTATCCAAAGCAAGCTTCTGAGTACTCAACAGGACCAGGTGTCTAATCTTGGTATAATTAAACAGGGTACAATTTACCCAGCTGTGCTTAGCTACCAGGATTCTCCATTTACAGTGTGGAAAATCAGATCTAGCGACGCTATATACGTTCGAGGATGTCAGAAAGGGGCATAGCTCTGGAAAAATGATCCTGCCTCGATCTAAGAATTGCTAATGCTGTTTTAGCTGGGAAAGTGTGCTGAGTGCATGGCAACAGCATCTCTCACATCGGTTGCGCGTGCGCTATATGACGTATGCAGTTAGCGTGCGTCATTCTACGTCGTAGTCCATTTACCGTGCCGCGCCTTCGCTGCGTGCATGCTGACGACAGTTATAGACTTAGTCTACAGAGCCTTATGCAAAGAGATGTTCTTTGCGCTATTTATCTTCGCCACTTTAGCAACGACGTGTAAGTGAATTGCTGATCTAGATATGTTAAAATAGGTCACTTTCTCCAGTTGCTACTGTTGATCTGGTGGTAGTTGGAGGCAACAATGCTCTCTGTGTGGGTATGAATGTCACACTCCAGTGTACACTGATGGGAGGTGTCCTCGCCTGGTACACTCCTGAAGGAGCACTCAACTTCATCCGAGGAAGACAAAATACATCTTATCAAGGCTCCTACTATGGCCAGCTCATGGAATCAAATGATACTTATCTTATTTCAACATTGACATTCACCTTTACAACTGAGATTACCATCAACTGCTCTGATACAAGTCCAATTGCTGGAACTACTGTCATTGTTGAAGGTAGCATTTACAAATCTTTGGTTGCTACACACGTTTGCACTTTCAACAGTAACCAGTACTCTAGCTATACGTCGTTTCTAATTAATCTGGGAGGTTTTAAAGCATTAAGGATCTAAGTTAAACATGGGTGTATCAACACATAATTAAAGCTCCTGATGCCAGGACACCGAGTGCGCGGATCGACACTGACGCCCTGTGTCAGGATTCAGGAGGACTCAACAAGACATTCTCCTCAGTATCTGTGGTGTGGAACATCTGACACCACAATGCCCACATCAGTAGCTACGTGGTGACAGTTGATCTCCATCCCACCTGCCAGCAGTGGCGTCATTGCTGCAGACGATCCTATCTTCCCAGTCACGACAAACTGACCCTCACACTCCTCCTGGCCAGCAGTACTACATACAGTAATTGCTAGGAGCGTGTGTGGCTGCTTCCTCCGTGGAAGGTCTCCTGTAGCTCTGAACTCAGAGTATGTTACAGGTTGTTTCCAGAGATACGTTTGGTTATTTTGTTTGGTTATTAAATTGGGATTTTTATATGTGAACTCTCAGGACCTCCCCAATAAGTTGTTAAGGGCACAGATTATCCTCTTATTGAGTGCCGCCCCCCCGTATGTATAATGGTTTATCTCTAAGGTAGACCTGAAAAGAATCGAAGTAGTAAGTGGAATCCGATTGTGGTAGGTCTTACCATTATAACTTCCTCCCACACAACCCAATTGTTGGCAATGTGTTGGCACGGATTCAGGGCGATATAGCAGTTAACATTTCAGCAGCAGTTGAGAGCTATACAATAGCACTGTCCCCATGCCGCCCTGGGGTGGGTCTTCTGGGGCAATGCAACAAAAGAGGCCAATGGATCACAGTAGCGTGAGTAACGCACTTCATTGTCAAGTTATTGTGTTAAAACCTTATGTGAGGTCGAATCTACCTACACCGATTGGTATTTACTTGACAATACGACCTCCTTGAGTGAGTTGATCGAATACACTGAAAAACAGAATGTACAGAGTGACCCAAGCAGTAAGGACTATAATTACAGCTGAAAAAGGAAAGTTATTGCATGTCTACTAATCCTAGAGCACTTCTAAAACAAACGTAAGCGAAACATAGCTCGACCGATCATGTTATTTTTGTTTTTCAGGTATTATAAACAATCTCACCGCTAATTGACCACAAAAAGTATATTTACGTGCTATGATACTTTGTCCCACCCTCCTTAAAGTTAAGACGGTAAAACCTATTTGACTGCACTCACTCATATGCTATGGGAAAATCTTTAGGGTTTATACAGAAAGTGTTGGGGAAACGAGGACAACTGTTGCAGTGTTTCGACGGACAACACTGCACCCGAGGGCAGCCTGACAGTTGGTGCTCAAGGTGGAAACATGAGGTTGTCGGAGAAGGATGGTAGTTTGAACCAGGTACTAAAAGCTTTTCAATGTTAGCTACCTGTACAAAGGAACACGCGGATTACGGTTTCCTGTTAGTGTTCGCCTGCACTTGTGAGTGTGGAAGAGAGAAGACTCACGATGTTGTGGTAGAAGGAAGTTTTGAACCAGGTATTGAAAGTTTTCAATGTTAGCTAGCTACCTACTAAGGAAATTGATTATGTTTCATTTAGGTAAATTTCAGGCAAAACAACATGGTAACAGACAGAGGACAGACAGACACACACTACTTACAAACCTAGTACTATAACCCTCGCTGCACATGCGTGCCGAGGGTTACAATGTGCCAGACATTAATGTTTCTATATACCTTAAACCACCAAGTACTGACACCCTCATTTTGATGCCTGCTACAGTAACACAGAGTAACAAAATCGTGCTGGTACACAAGCATCCATGATGTCTAAAATTTTACAGTATCCTGATAATTATCAGATGACATTTTTACAGGCTATCAGGCTCCGCTACATTTCAGTCGGAAGGGTTTAAGATGTGTGCAAGCCTGACCGGGGTTTAACCACACAGATTAACGTTCACAATAATCAATTGCGGTGAACTTACAACCAAAGTCACGCCTTTTTAACATTGACATAGGCAATCTTTCTATTACGCTAGGATCTTAAGTAAGTAGTTATCTTCTTTCAATTCACCACAGAGGATGATACTGATATTACTGATGCTGATAATGATACAGATCTGGAGAATGCACCGACCAACTGTCCCCCTACACCCTGGATACTGGGAGCTGTGGCAATTTTCATTCCACTACCAACAGGATTCATTTGTGGAATTACTGTTATGAGACTGTTTCGCTCAATGCGAAAAAAAGTGTATTTTGGGTAGCTCTACTAGCTAAATAGCTAAGCTAATAAAATGACTATTCAAGCAAATGTAGCAATGAACCTCCAGCATCTCGTTGTGCGTGGTTGCAGAAAACGTGACAGACGGGGGCAGCCTCGGCGGCAACGACGACTAACGGCTGCGCATGTGCACGCGTGGAACTCCACCCACGCGATTATAACGTTCGGAGCATGCGCACGCGGAGGAGTTCCATAGAGCGCGCACGGTTCCGGTTTTGGCTACTCTCCAAGGAGGAGTCCCGCCAGCGAACGAGGTGTACCACAGGCAATCCTGAGTGCTGACTTAGTACATTCGACGTTGATCAGAAAGTGAGAAAAATACGCCTGTGTCGATCATTTGATATTCTTCTGTCTTCCCATCCCTGGAAGGTCGACCGACATGGCCACAAATTGGATCCCTGTGTTGGGTGCCGTACTTCTAGTGGCACTAGCAGTTGAGGCGATAGGAGAGAACAGCATTGCCTGTAACATGAGGTTTTCTGATGGTAAGTCGCAAATAGGGAAAAACCCAGGGAAATCCCCATAATTATATTAGCCACCACACCTACCCTGTCATTTAGGTAGGGTTACGCAGTGCTGTTGCTTATCCTTTGGATTGATATGCCGGAAATATTCACGTTTTGCTTTCCGTAGAAGGCTGGTAACTCTGTTTCGTGCACTCCTATATTTGGTTCGCCGAGGGTTTGCACTTCATTCCCAAGGCAACGCATCTAACCATCTTAGACTACAGCGCTAGCGACGCACAACAACGCACACTGCATAGAGGATGTACGGCTTACTGGGGTCGGAGCTTTTCGCTGAGGACGAACTGGAAGTAGACAGGCTATTTGCAGCTGTCAGCACTCAGCAGCCAGTTCGAGCAGGCGTACAACAACGACTATACCAGCAAGGCAGTAGAGCAATACACTAGGAAGTATTGCAAACAAGCAATAAGCAAACTAGCATCTCTAGTATTTTATTTGTTTTCCAGTCTCTCTCTCAGTAAAGGATGGTGAAAACATTTGTCCGTTTCACCCGATTACTCTTCGCTGTGTCGTAAACACTACTGTGAGCCAGGAACCATCTCCCTTTCTCTCGTGGAAGTGTACTGCCGCAAGTGCCGACAATTTCTTAATCTGCAGCGATATCGTCACCTTCAACTGTGCCTTTGGGAAGGTGGATAATATAATTGGATCATGCGACTGTGGAGGCTCGATCATAGTGTCCGAAGCCACATTCACTCCCAGTTCTACTGACGCCAGAACAATCATTTGCAGTGATGGAGCACACGAAGAAGAAATACCTGTTGTTCCAAGAGGTATGTACATGTTGGGGCTCCAGCTAGCTTTGGAAATGTGTCATGTTTTCGTGTGGTAAACCCTTATGTAAAGGTTGGCTAATGAGAGTGTCTGTGTGTATTTTTACGCAAAGTAATTTTTCGGTCATAACTATTACGCAAAGTCCATTTTTGTGTCATAACTACAGATTTGCACACGCCTGTCCTCAACTATACCGTGATATCTGGTGACAAGAGAGCTCGAAATGTGACCATCCAGTGGGCTACTCCTGACAGTGCCATAGCAGACATGGAATACGTCTTGTCTATGACAAATATTTCGTACTCTCAATCTTGGACCATCCGTGCAACACATCTGAATCTGACTCTCCACCAAGGCATTCATTATGACTTTACTGTCACTTCTCAGCGATGTGGAGGGAATCTTACGAGCAAGTCTAGTAGCCCTCTTCGTGTATTTTTTGAAGGTATTGGTTTTAATGGGCATTTGCATGGAAATACTATAGCCCTAGAATGTTGTAGTTTATAATGTAGGTAATAGATGCATAGTCTGCACCATGATCTGTTGTATCATTCCAATAGTTGCTGATACACCAGGTCTCCAACCAGGTGAGTTTCAGTGGTATTTTGGTGAATGATGTAGAATAAAACCAGGGTTTTATTAGTAACTATTTGATCAGGCACATTACCCAGCATACAGGTTGCTGTGGGACAAATTCCTTCTAGTATTCCAGTATCCACTTTTGGCAAGCGTTCCTTTCCTCTTTGCCAAGGAGGGAATTTCATTGTGAATAAAGTATTATCTGAGAATTGTATGTAATGGTGAATGTTTAATACGTCACCTAGGCAACAATATAGGGAATCTGTGAAAATAGCAGAGAGCATTATTTTTGCATGCCTGCGCCTGACCTTACAAACAGCCACACTGGGAGCAAAATCCAGGTAGCTGTGGGAGTATCACCCTGACTTATGCATACATCATTATCCTCATTCAGGATCCAGTCCCACTACTGCTACATCTAAAAAGTCAGGTATGTTGTTGACTGTATATAGTCCCTGTGGTAAGCACATGTGACTCAGGGTGGTGGCCCAGATAGGCTGTGTAAACATACATTGCATCACTACTCACATGTGACTAGTGCTTACTACTGCATATGTACTACCACACTACAGCCCCTGTTGCAGTCGTTTTGGGTGGAGTTTTTGGTGTTATAGCTTCTCTCTGTGTGGTGGTGTCAGCTATTATCGCAGTGGTAAGTTAACAACGATGATAAGAGAATTTACTCTTTCTCAACCTGTGTAGATTTGCTTCTGGAAGGAAAAGAAAACAAGTGGAAGTATGTTATTGTAATACATTGTAAAGTGTGTTTGTTATCAAACTACATCTTTACAGGTTGTGCAGGGTAACTTACATCCTAGAAATGTTTTGGGAGAAGGATTGAAGCAAACAGAGGTAATTTTAGCTTCTCTTAGGTATACATAGCTTATTAAAAATCACTCAACTACATATCTTAGCCTATGGATATAAGTAGGATGGTCAAGAAGCAAACCCTTGGCATTATTACGTGGAGAAAATACACACACACACATGTTGGTTTACTATGCAGTTCTGGCTCTGGGCATCGTCTACTTCTGTTTGCCTGGCCCCTCACGAGTCCCTAACAGAAAAAGAACCTTCACTTGGGCTTGGAAATGAACAAAGTGCCACAGCAGACAGATAGCTAGTCCCGAGGCCTAGCGCTCTAATCCTAGAGCGCTGTTTTTTCCCTTTATTAATTGCAAGGCAAAGAGAGTCCATCCTAGTCCTGGTAATAAGTTTTAACAGCTCTGTCACAAATCCTGTTTTAAACATTAATCTCTCTAAGTAGGCAGCCAAAACTTTGCACTTGCATTAGGTTGCCAATTTTGTATTCTGTATTTTAGTTGCCTACGCTAATTCACCAATCATGTAAACTGTCTCATCGTGATGCAATTGCTCATATGAGGGTTAAAGGCTGTCTGATTTTACCATATTTTAGGCTGCACAGTTAAAAAGACAAGATATTGGAAATACACAAAAATCTGGTATTGGTGCACTTTATGTTGACGGACAGGCAATTTACTACTCGAGCCATGAAACATTTTCCAGTGATGCACAAGCTCAATATACGCTGCATAAGTGTCACATGGACGGAAGGAACATTGCCACTATTGTGGGGTTTCATCACATTCGCGGGATTGGAAGGGATAAATCTGGCAATACCTACGTAGTAGACAGTTTGAACTCCCGAGTTATTAAATTTGACAGCAGCTTTATTCCTACTCGCAAGACGACATCAATTCGTGAGCCATTCGGAATTCATGTGACAAACGGTTATGTCTTCATATGTGACAACAGAAAGAACAAGATGTCTATTCTAAACGACAAGCTGGATCTCTGCTATGATATTAATTACAGGGGCTTACTCATCGATCCGACAGATGTTACTGAGCTGGATGGTACATATTTCGTAACCACGTACACTGCAATCGTAGCTATTGATGTCGAATTTGAAGAACAGAGCTATAGAGCACGGAAAATCGAGGCATTCACGATTGATGGTGAAGAGGAAGCCTTTAGCGTTGACAAGGAACTGCGTGGGATATGCGCTGACCACCAATTCCTTTATGTCGTAGAATCCAACAGCCGTCTGTTGCGTTTAGAGTATGACAGCTTAAGCGGCCAGTTGACATATGCAGGCTCACTCGGGGATATCTCACCTGTTGTCGTGTCTTGCCACGATGGAGAGGTATACTTCAGTCGGATCGCCCAAGACAGTAGGTGTTATATCTCTAAAGTTACCACAAATGGTAACGGTGAACTATTAGGTTACATAGACCTTTTCAGAGTATAATTTTCTAAGTTTTCAAACTGTAGTTTTGTATCACTAGTAGCTACATGGCAAAAAGCCAAATTCACATCTTTCTAGGTTTTGGTAGTTCAGGAGCACCGGAAGTTGTATAGCACTTGTTGCTCTCCATTGATATGTCTTGTACTCGTAGTAAGATGCATGACTCTCTTGCATTTCACTTTGGCCCTTTCTCTTTGAACGCCACACAATCATCACGATTATTCCAGCGATGAATCAGTTGGTAGTGTAATGATGAAGATCCCAGCAGCCAGTATCCATGGTTTACTTGGGCAGGACTCAAAATCTGAACGACCTCACTAACCCCACCTCTAAGTTTACTCTTTGTAAGGGAAAGGATAGCTACTCATGGTGTATAATATACAATGCGATGCATAGTACAATTTTCTAAGAAATGCGGGTAGTATATATATACAGTAGGTCCAGGTTAATATCATACCCGCTGTGCATCCACCCCAGCAATGGTTATTGGCCAGTAGTAGCACCCACTTAGCTGTACTAACACCAACAGCAGAGGGCTGAGTCACTCCCTAATCAACACCCACTTTGGATAGGGAATTCAGGCATTGTGCTGAAGAAACATAAAATTATACTTGATGGCCGCGCGGCGCGCTCATACTCCGGGTGTGTATACTGTGTATACCAATGTATTATTGTGAACTAGATAGCGCACAATGCAGTTTGTTTAGCTAAGCTAATGAAGCCTAGCTGTTTACATAAGCTAATAGAAGCCAGGTAGAGAATGGAGAGTTGCAAAACTCCAGCCCAAGTTCGTAGAATACCTAATTACAATGCAGTTTGTTTAGCTAAGCTAATGAAGCCTAGCTGTTTACATAAGCTAATAGAAGCCAGGTGGAGAATGGAGAGTTGCAAAACTCCAGCCCAAGTTCGTAGAATACCTAATTACGCATGCGCGATAATGACAATAATTGGCGAGCGGAAGCGAGCTAACCTAGTGGTCCGAACGGCGCGATTTTTCTATATATATGTAACCGTACGTCGTCCAACTGCGCATGCTCCAGCATTACGCGCTTCTTTTTATCCGAAAGGGATTTCAACATTTTCATAATGCTGCCTGAATCGAGCGGAATCAGGGGAAACGCAACACCTCCGAAGCTATCGAGTATTGCTGCACAGTCCAGCGAGAGATTTTTCTACATTGCCACTTGTTCCCTATTCCTGCAAGACCAATCAGATTGCCGGATTATGCCTGATTCGCGCTGTCGTCTGACTGTTTTTGACTCGACTCGAATTGTCTACTGCGCTCGGGTCGTTTCGGCCTACTTGGTCCTGTGCAATGTATCTCACTGTTTTGTGCACACACAAGAGTGACTCATACGATTAGACCCCAATTGTAAGCGCGCTTCCGCTCGCCAAAAATGCCATGCATTCGCCTACTAGTATTGAAAAGCACTTAAGTGCAAACCCTCGGCGCACAGTGACGCGCACGCGTAAGTAAACGCATGCGCAGTACCACTAATTGATGGGCTGGGTTTAGTTTTAGCTGTTACTCGTGGTCTCTTGCCAGCTCGCGCAGAGTCTGACGCGGGCTAACTACACTACTAGATAGCATGCGAGAGGCGATACACGCCCTGCGTTGCATCTTCTGGTGCGTCCGAGGTACGCAGAGCACGCGGATCGATCAGACCGTGGTAAGCCATCCCGTCCGTTGTGTATTTGCATATTGGCTTTTTCGCGCTGTAGCTCTGCAACGGAGCATTTTCAGAGACATATTTTCTGATCTTCGTTGCCCGTTAAGCGGGTTATATCCTTTGTGAGACGAATAGACACTCGAGAAGTGAGATTGAGAGTAACAGACAGACAGACAAACCCAACTAACTACAGTAACCCTCGCTGCGCATGCGCGCCGAGGGTTAATAATAATTATGCGGGCAAAAACCAAAATTGCTCAATTTTTCTATGGTAATAGACATTATCCGTATTCTGAGTAAAATGTATGGGAAAGCATAGGAAACGGTTTTGGCGTTTGTCTGCAACTATCAGATTGCAGAACGGCGTGGCCGCAGTATGCGCGGTTAGATACGTCTTGAAGGAGATCCTCCTTACGCTTTTGTGAGCGCCGCTAGTACGGCAAAAGCTTGAGAGAGTTCATTGTTGACTTTTCTGGTGCGAGCCATCGTGAAAGGCAAGGGTTAGTAGTGTACGCCTGGTAAAGGCGTTCTCCGGACCCCACCCACTAATGACGTTAGTAACCACCGCGGGTATACCGGTACGGGGTCGTTGATGCCACGCCTGATTATTTCTTCCGCGTGCGTGAAATAGGCTGGCTACGCCAGACTAATCATGGTACGAGTTTTATGTTTCGGTGACAGTCTCACGGAAGGCT
Source organism: Geodia barretti (assembly GCA_030341885.1). Classification (NCBI taxonomy): domain Eukaryota; kingdom Metazoa; phylum Porifera; class Demospongiae; order Tetractinellida; family Geodiidae; genus Geodia; species Geodia barretti. The sequence continues at coordinate 24,271 of CASHTH010002966.1, forward strand.
TCACGTTTCAGGAGAGCGGGGAGTTCCATCCCTACTCCATCGCCCTCAGACGACACCTCCAGGATCACGGCCACGGCTCGGCGGAGGTGGACACCGCGGGGGTGTCTGGTGAGCGTGTCGTTCCGTCCATGCCTTGCCGTTTGGACCGCATCTTGAACGAGGCCGCTCAGCCGTACGACTGGGTTATCATTCTGGGTGGGACGAACGACATCTGCTCGGGTCTCCGGGCTGAAGATATTCTCCCGTCTCTTCTTGGTCTTCATGACAGTGCCAAAACGAACGGGAGCACGAGGACCCTGGCCCTGGCTCTCCCGCAGTTCCTCGACGAACTGACACCGGGGAACGAGGACGGCCAGAAGAGGGAGAAGGCCAAGTTGAACGAGGGACTCAAGGCCTACAGCGAGGGGTCTGGTGGCTCCACTCTGTGGGTTGACCTGTGGAATGGTCTCCCGTTTGGCTCCCTGCCAAAAGAGGAGAGGGAACTGTACTGGGCGGATCGTGCCCACATGACTCCCAGAGGATATGACAGGATGGCAGGAGTCATATTTGACTGTTTAAATCAGCATCTTGACTAGTGTCTGGCAAAACCAAGCTCACGCAGTTGCTTATTTTCCTGCTTTAGTGCTGCGTGTGCAACAATTGGCTACTATGAGGATCATTGCTGTCACACACACACTCAGCCAAACTACTTGAGGGATTGTGGAGGTTTTCTTGGTCTATGTATATATAGCTACTCAAGGAAAATGCATGGTGGAAGAGTGCTCCAATCACACAACTGAGTATGTACAGTACACAGTGGTGGCAGAAACAGTAGGCGTTGTTGAGCAAAACGATCTCTGGCAATCACGAAGAGACTCATATACTCCATATACATCACTGCAAGTGATTTATTGTCTGATGTATACATGGCAGTGACAAAACGGCATGTACAAATAGACCGACCGGTAAGGAGTAGCTGAAAGTGAAGATTATTTCAGAGCCTAGTATCTATTTGACAGCCATACTGTAATTAATATGATATGCAGCTGCATTTTTAACACGAGTTAACGGTGAAAGGATAGCATGATGAAAGGAAGGAGAATTTTATTATCGCTGCGATCACTCGCGCAATTTGTGGCAAGTTTTGTGTCTAATTGCGTAGGAGGCGACGCGCGTGCGCAGCGGTCGGTTTTCATAATTATTCATCACTCATCAGGCGACGGCAATTTTATTCCGGGGTGAACTATTATAGTTCGTGGGTTTTGTCTGGTCTTCTGACAGGTCAACTGCCGCGTGACATGGCGAGGCCTGTGTTTGTTGTCATCGCTCTGTGGTGTGCCGTATTCCTGGTGCCACTAGCAGCACGGACGAACGATGATGACTGTGATACGAGTATTCCTAATGGTTTGTTGATGGCGACGCGGGCGAAGCGGGGTCCCGGGGAAGGGGATTGTCCCAGGGAAATCCCCGCAAACAGAGGCGGGGTGGGGGGTGTTTTTTGGACTGGGTTTTTGCATGGAGGACTTGTGCACTAGGCTGGGAGCACTGGGAAAGAAGGATGCACACTTGGCACAACTCTACATTGCCTATCTACTAATGATAATGCAAGTCTTGTCAGTGAACCGGTGTGTATGTAATCTGTGCTAGCTACTTACTTTACCTTTTATGAATGTTTACTGAGCGGTTTACTGTACCGACACGAAAGAAGTCAGTATAGGCTAGTTGTTGGTGAAGTTCTAGTGCTTGTGTCAGTTTCAGGCCTCTGTGTTGTTGTCTCATGGTCATACTATAACACTCAGCTACTCCCTTTAACCTTTGGCGCGTACCAGGGCAGCTCTTCTTCCTTTTTTTTGAAAAGAAGAGCTGTCCTGGGTGTAGTTGACTTGTTTGCTTTGCCTTGCCTTGCGTTTCTACCTCGTTACCAAGTTGTTGAGACATGCAGCGAAGGTTACTGTACTTTGTTTGTAGGTCTGTATCTGTCTGTCACACAAAGGAATACTGGCTCGTTTTGTGTGACAAGGACATCAAAACTAAAATGAGAGTTAATGAAGGTTTTTTCGTCACAAATGAGTCTGCCATTTCGTTTTACGACTCATAATACACACTGATCTCTTGCATAGACATGCATGAATATGCATGCCAATGTTCCTCCAGCTTTTGTCTTCAGACAACAGAGACTAATGCGTGTTTGATTCTTACCTTGTTTATTGAGCATTGAATTGAGTGGCCCGTTGCTGCCTATGAAAATACTTTGCTAATATCGTTGCAGGGTTGTGGTTTACCGTCCTTTTTAACTTTTTGTTCTTTTCATGAGTCCCTTTCGACCAGATCCTTTGTTCCTACATGTCACGTGGTTAACTCTTAGCACAATATGCCGTGGAAATGTTCATTTCTTTCGCAGTTACCCTATCAATAAAGGATGGTGAAAGTATCTGTCCGTTTCACCCAATAACTCTGCGCTGTGTCGTAAACACAACTCATCACCAAACAACGTCGTTTCTCTCGTGGAAGTGTGCTGAAAACAGTGATGAAAATGTTGTTCTCTGTGATCCTATCCTAAACTTTGACTGTGGTTTTGGGATAGTTGAAAATGTGACTGGGTCCTGCGAGTGTAATGATGCCCTCATAGTGTCTGAGGCTACCTTCACTGCCAAGTCTACCGATGCCAGAACCCTCATTTGCAGTGATGGAACACAAGAAGAGGAAATTTCTGTTGCGCCAACAGGTAGCCAAACTCTAGGTCCAGGGGGATTTAGCTACAGGTGATAGATAAACTGTGTAAACATTGGCTGATGGGACTGTCTGTTTGTATGTGAGTAAGTTTCTTTAAGGGTCTGCAAAAATAACGAAAACTGCTAAGACAATGCATAATTCCACAGGGTAGCTACTAGAATTGAAAAGGGGCAAAATATACTATTCGTGTCCACTAAGAGAAACCGTGTCCTTATCCTTTTCATTACTACAGTGTTATACACTCCAGTCTTGCGATATACCATGATACACAGTGACAAAGAGACTCGAAACCTGCGACATGTAAGCATAAAGTGGACGACACCTGACCGTACCAAAAAGGACATGGAATATAAGCTGTCAATCAAAGATGATTCCCGCACCACAAACTGGACCACTGAAGTTCCACACATAAATCTTAATCTAACAGTTGGAGTACTCTACACTGCTACCGTGTTTTCTCAGCGCTGTAATGGGGGTCTTAGAAGCAATTTTAGTGTTCCCCTTGACATCTTCCTTGAAGGTACGATTAGGATTTTATCCCTTACCTTTGCCTATAGCTAACCTGTATAACTTTTCTATGCAGAAATTCGGGTACCAGAAAGTTCAAGTACGTTTCTTTTGTCGATACATAAAGCTGCTGTACCTAATACTAGAAGTTCAGTCACTATGTATGTTGACCAATCAACATACCACTCCTATTATAGTGTCCAAGCATAATATTATAGAAGAGTGTTACTCGGCCTTTTGCATTGTTACCCCAAACATGTTTTTCTCCCTGCAGAGATTCCAGATAGCACATCAGGAAATCCAAGTATGTTTGTGTTGTGTAACTGCACACTGCATTTGTGTACTGATTTTGTGGTTTTGAGCTCCTGCGTAATCCTGACTCATGAATGCTACCAGAGAATGTTAGTCCCGGCTTTATTTTGAGGCATTTGTGGGTCCACTCCACATACGTATGTGAAGAAGGTCTCACCACCGAGTGAATTGTCTTCAGTCCACCTGTCCAGGTGTATTTAGGAGATCTTTGGTTCGATCAACTATATCACTGATTTGTCTTTCCCCACACATTCTTAAAATGCCAACCTTGCTGCAGTAATCATCTTAGTAATGTCGTAAGTGGTGTCCCAGTGCATACACTGATAACTATTACATCGCAGCATTTTTGGTAGCTTGCCAAAAGCCTGTCTATAGTATGACAGCACAAATTTGGGGTTTGCCTTATTGTGTTATTGAACCAAGCCTGCTTAGCTACCCTGGTAGAGAATTTGTCTGAGAGGAGAGTGCCGTGGGTTTAAGCCAGACCCAAGGCAGGCGTTAAACTTTTAAAGTGTAAAAATTTAAGAAAGAATTTCTGTCAGCTATATATACCTACTCTACAGTGTACTATACAGAAGAATTTGTGTTCGCTATTTTTATTTGTGTAAAGAGTTTAGTACTGTGTTTATATATACTTTTCCATTCAGAGCAGACATCGGGAGGATCTACATCAAAAAGATCAGGTATTTGTAGATAGCCTAATTTGGTTCACCTAGGGAATTTTGTGGTGCTGCCAATGTAAACATTATAGCTGACTGGCCTCAAGAGTGAGCACACTGTTGGTAATCAGTATAAAGTGTGAGCATGCAAGTTGTAGGACAAGGCAAGAGAGAATGCACGGGCAACAATAGTCACTGGTTAAGACAGTTTGAGTGAGCTTTGCCTGCGACCTCACACTGCCTTGCTGGAGGAACCGAGCCTCTCTCCCTTCACTTTCCTTGAAGTTGCAGTTTGCTGCTGTGAAACAAAGGCTTAAAGTTAGCTGTAACAATTTTCCTTTCATGGATCTCCTCCCACTCATAAGCATCATAAGCACAGGCCTGTCCCACATATCACAGAGATTGCTCCATACATTGTATATACCCACGTACACAGAAGGGGCCTTAGTGCTAAGGCCACTATATTTTCCTTACAGATTTTCCAGTTGGTGAGGTTGTTGGCGGTGTGGTTGGTGGTGTGGTAGTTGTTGCAGTTGTTCCAGTTGTTCCAGTTGTCATCATAATTATTTGTGTAATTCTGGTAAGTTTGTGTCTCTATTAGGTATCCAGCTCCTATCCAGTCTTCTCTCTCTGTTCAGGTTTACAAAAGAAGGAATAAAAGATGTGCAGAGGTCAGTTTGCCATGCAATTTGCCACTTTACAAAAAGGGGAGACTTGGGATATCCCTCTCCCTTGTTATTGTCTCAACCCTTACAGAATGGGCAACGTTAGAGCCAGTTTCCTATTTCTATGCATCATTACCATTCAAGATAACATTGACCTACTTGGTGTAATATTGACCAACAAAGAGGTGGCCGAAGCACAAAAACCTCAGCATTTACCTTGGACGAGCTAAACTTTTTGCTGCATTTGTGTTAAAGTTTACATCAAAGCATATTTCCTGACACTGTTTAATAACAGAGCAAATAATAAGTCACACGTTTTCTTGAGCTCATATCCCTTCCCTTTTCACCTTAGTATAAAGTTTACTTCATAAAAACAATTTACTCCCAGAATGGTGAAAATTTCGAAATGCTAGCATCATTGGAGCTTGATGAGAGCGGAGTTGGAGACTATGTTGGAGAACAACTCACTGAAACTGAGGTAGGCTGTAACAGTACAAACTTAGGAACGGGGTAGTGATTGGCATTGGTGGCGGAACCGGGACTGCTAGTACGGCTGTAGCGTACTAAAACTGAAGTAGTAACACGCCTGACTCCTCGGTTTGGCTAACTGCTTCGCTGGTCTCCCCATGTGAGGGCCCAGGCAGCAGGACTAGTTACACTTCTGCACGCAAATGCTCCTGAGAAGAAATGCCTCGAGCACTAACACAAAATGAAAGGCACTGAAGTGCTAACCCTCGGCGCAGTGGGCTGATTAATGCCTCGAGCATAAGACAAAATGAAGGGTCAGGGCTAAGCTGCATGCTTGGAGAGATTGCACATGTGCAAACCTAACTGTCTACGCATGTTCTGTCGCCTATGATTGGTAGCCATGTGTTTTCTGCCATTTGCTGCCGCCATGAAAGTTGCTCAGTTTAATCGGCTGTTGGCTATGCTCTGGCGCCATGGTTTTGATCAGTAAGTGTGTTTTTGTGTACATGTAGAAGAGAGGTATTGTGACAGTAAAGAAAGATGAAAACCGAAAGAAAAGTGGCGTTGGTGGACTTTGTATAGATGGGAATAAAACCTACTATTCTTGCTGTGAAAAATACGAAAGTAAAGCAGAGGAAATGTATACACTTCATGTACTTAAACCAGATGGAGAATTGATTCTTGGCGGGTTCAAACACATACGAGGGATTGAAAAAGATAGCAATAACTGTTACTACGTTGTAGATAGCTCTCACAAACGGGTGTTGAAGTTTGACAGTAACTGGAACCCACTGCGCAGAACAAGTCGAAATTCTACGGAATACGGCACCGTTTTGAGTGAACCGTTTGGGATTCTAGCAACTCAAGAGTACGTTTTCGTCTGCGCATACAGAAACAAGCAGATTTGCATATTCGACCACGAACTGAGTCTGCATTACAGGATCACTCACGATTACCTTCTCTCGGGTCCAACAGACATTGCAGTGTTTCGTAACACATTCTTTGTCACCATCAAAAGCTCAATCATTGTGTTTCAAATCGACTTTGACAGCAAGACATATAAGGCAATGAAGATGGATAGCTTTGTAACGAACAGAAAAACCGAGATTTTCAAACAAGCACTCGAACTAAGAGGGATCTGTGCCTGCAAGCAATATCTCTATGTCGCAGAGAGTAGTGGGCGTTTACTGTGCTTGGAGTATGATTTCGAAAATTCCCGGTTGGTGTATGTTGATTCGATCCCAAAATGTTGCCCTGTTGTTGTTGTCCATGATGCTGGGACAATTTACTATAGTCGACGTACCACTGAAGGGAAGTTTACCATCGCTAGAGTACATCATGATTCAGTAACCAATAAAATGGAAACTAAAGATCTTCTTACCATAGATTAGATGTATTTTGTATCGTCTTTGTTTTTAAGATTCGGTAGTATTTGACTATAGACACAGTTTTTTTAGCACTCTATATTGCACTCGATACCCATCCTCATCCATTTTTGATTCTGTGGTGTGTACTTAGCTAAGGCATCAAATTTTGTAACAGACAAATGTGCATGCTGCTGTCATTAGTGCTCAAACTTTACAGTGCAATTGTATTTGTGATTGCCGAGCGCGTTAGCGTGAAGCAACTACTCCGGGTTGTATTCTCGCACGTACGTGCGTACGTAACGCTTAAGAATGTGAATTAGTCACGCTTAGGAATGTAACTTTCCGTCATTCGTAGGAAGTCTCGTGCGCGCAGATTCGTAAGGAAGTCTGCTGGCTTCGTTCGCGCGCAGTCAGTAGAGCGCGCGCATGAGCGGCCTATATACTCAGTCGGAGAGTGTTTACGCATTGGCGCGAGGCGCGCATTCCTAGTATCTTATTTTCCCCATTTTTTTACACGAGTAGTGGCTTACTATAGCGTTTATATACTAGCTCAAGTGCTGCATAGGGGTGATAATTACACAGTACAATACAAGTATATAGCAGTGCACTCGATTACATAGCTACACCTGTTGGTTTATAATACACGCGATAAAAAAAGGTACACAAGTTATGAAACTCATGTCTTTCTAGGTTTTGGTAGTTCAGGAGCACCGGAAGTTGTATAGCACTTGTTGCTCTCCATTGATATGTCTTTTGGGCTGATGTACTCGTAGTAAGATGCATGACTCTCTTGCACTTCACTTCTGTCCTTTCTCTTTGAACGCCACACAATCATCACGATTATTCCAGCGATGAATCCAGTTGGTAATGTAAAGATGAAGATCCCAGCAGCCAGTATCCACGGTGTACTGGGACAGGACTCTGTTGAAGATTTATCTGCTGTAGACACCTTTGTAGTTGAGACTTCAGCTGGGAGTGCAGTGTGTGCATAAATAAAGTGTAACTAGAAAAGGGGCAGTTGTCTATATATATGTGATGTGGTGCAACAACATGTTTTGGAGATTGGTGTGAGCCTTACACAAAACAGTTACATTTGTGTGTGCAGGTTTTAGCTCACTTGTATCTGCTGTGTCATTCTCTGGACAAAGATGGCGCATCAGATTCTCCCTTGATGACAGGATATCACCTATAGGCAGTCAGTATGAACACGTTAGCGTTTTGCTTTTTTCCATAAAAGCCGATGTATAGAAAGTGTCCTTGCTATACACTATTATGCAATGCTATACGATTCTCTTTACAGTTCTTGAGTTTTGGGAGAACACAGTTTGTATGTCACTAGCTAGGAAGTTGCATTTCCCAAAGGCTTCGATGAAAACTTTCTCTATGCAGTTGTTGTTGGCCCAGCAGTGACCAAACAATGGCACATAGTATATATATATAGGTGTGTAAACACCTTACTGGTAGTGTATATGCATGTGGATACCTGTTCCAAAGGTTCCCTCAACCACGACATCTTGTTTCCCACCCCTGGTACCAGCAGCCACTGAGAGATTCATCCCAGGTCCAGTAGTGGGAGTCAGGAGTACAGAAATAATGTCCTCTGCTCCTCCAGCTCTGTCTGATGTCTCAGTATAGCTATCTGCCCCAGGTACCATCCTGTACACAACTTCACAGCTGGCCGAGCCTTCGAATCGCGTTAGCGGTCGGCACAAAATCTGAACAACCTCACTAAAGTTTTTCCGTACATCCACTGATAAAAGGTCATTTGTAGCACCTGCAAATGGAATAAACAGTATACAGCACATTCTGTATAGTTCCACCTCTATAATATACTCACGAAAAATGTAGATGGAGTATAGTGGTATGCATAGTACAATTTTCTAAGAAATGGGTATATAGTATATACACATTACCAATGTAAAAATGTTCATGTGTCAACAGTTGAATCATTCATATGTAGTGCTGTGTACTTACTGATTGTCAAGTTGTTGCAAATCCGTCCGTCACTGTATCCATCAGAGAGAAGGTTCTTTGCAATTACATTCACATTGTAGTGGAGTGCCGACATGTCACCAATCCTCTGAAACTTGTGCTTGCATTTCGTGCTACTGCACACACTGTGATCAATAGCTCCTAATGTCACATTGATTGCAGGGGCAGCAATTACAATGGGGATGGCACTGATTATGTACTCCTGAACACTAGCCGTGATACTAGCTGTAATGTCTTCCTTCAAATCCTGCAAGAGAAATGTGTTCAGTGCTCAGTTGTGTGTCGGCGTGTATGGATATTACTAAACTTCTTATATACTTACTGGAATTGGGTCCCACTCTACTTCAATTCTCTTGAGGTTGTTAGAGTAATAGTCATAGATAGGAAGAGCTGTACATCTTGCCACAGACGGGGGCACTACAAAATCGAGAGTGTATATACTTGAAAATGTGCTTCTTACATGAAGCAAAGGCTAACCTTGTACTTTTATGGCAAGTGCAGAGCTAGCAGGACCTTCCACAGAATCACCACAGCTCCTGGCAGTGACTGTGATGTAATACTGCTGGCCATGGAGGAGTGTGAGGGACAGTTGTCGTGACTGGAAGAGAGTATTGCCTGCAGCAATGACTCCACTGGCTGGCAGGGGAATGGGAGGATCAACTGTCACCACGTAGCTACTGATGTGGGCATTGTTGGTGTCAGGAATGTTCCACACCACAGACACTGAGGAGAATGTCTTGTTGAGTCTCCTGATCCTTTCCAGGGCCGTCAGTGGTCGATCCGGCGCACTTGGTGGACCTATAAGTAGTTATTACAAGGGTGCACACATCCAAAACGACTTGCTATACCTTCTACAACGAGAGTAGCTGAGTTACTTGCAGTTGTATCAGAGCAGTTGATGGTAATCTCAGCTGTGAATATGAAACTCAGTGTTGACTGAGATGAGTTGCATTTAGTTCCATGAGCTGGCCATAGTAGGAGCCTGCATTTGACTCATCCTGTCTCCCTCGGACAAAGTTGAGAGCTCCATCAGGAGTGTTCCAGGTGAGGAAATTTCCCGTCAGCGTACACTGGAGCGTCACACTTGCACCAGTACATAAAACATTGTTGTTTCCCACTATCACCAGATCAACAGCAGCCACTAGAGGAGAGGAATGCAGTTTTACAGTGACTCGTAACAGGCTGTAGGTTATGTCTGCGATTTGCTTACAGGTCGTTGAAAAAGTTGCGAAGACGAGAAACACGGAGTAGAACATCTTGCAATGCGAGTTGTGTGCGTGATGGTTAGCGCGCATGCTTATGATAAAGAAGGCGGGGCAAGCCCCGGTCACAACGTAAGTGATCATGGTTCGGGTTTTATGTTTCGGTGACAGTCTCACGGAAGGCTACACGTTTCAGGAGAGCGGGGAGTTCCATCCCTACTCCATCGCCCTCAGACGA
>CASHTH010002967.1:0-43061 GCA_030341885.1 Geodia barretti
ATTTGCGCGGGATGTCCCGGAACGCACCTCCTTTGCGGGTTTGATAGCCCAGGTCTTAGAGGCCGTGTAGATGACCTTGCCGGCTGGTTTAATCATCCGCATGTCTATAGCTGTGAAGTCAGGATGGACAGTCGTGTAGTCGCCATAGATTGGTCGGCGCATTTCCGCTGGGAGTCTGCGTAGCAGGGCTCGAAAGAAGAGCCAATCATGGCGCGGGATTTCGTCGGAGCCCATAGCAATGTTTCTGAATGTCTCGGGAACAGCCGTGCTAAGGAGCACGAAGTTCCTGAAGGCGTCGATGTCGCCCAAACGCCGGATCGCCACGACCAGTGCGTTTGCAAACGTGTCATAGGGCTGAAAGTTTGGCGCACGCAGATCGACGATCAGGTCCAACTCCCGGGTGGAACGGCGAGCCCATTGGCCAGAGCCAATATTTTCGTTCCGGCCGCAGGTTTCATGAGATCTTCGAGTCGGATCGTTACGCCGGCGCCTTGGCGGTCGCGGGTGGTGGCGCGTGCGGCTGCTAGAACGGTGTCTGTGTCGGCACCCAAGGGTAAGGCCGGGATGGCGGTTGCGTTGTGGGACCTGAGACCGTCAAACACGTAGTCGAAGACATGACTTCCGTCATCCATACGGCCAACAGCGATTGAGTCGTCCAGCGTGATCCAAGCCGGACGCCTGCCCCATTTTTCTTTGTAGCGGCGGACAAATGGAAGGACGTGTTCGTGGATCGTACGCTTAAGCTGCCGAGACTCGAAATCGAACTCCACGTGGGGAATCGAGATCAGTGGGACGATCTTGGCTTTGACCAGTTCTTTGAGGCGAAGGAGAGCCTGGTACTCGCCTTGCCGCCACCGCAAGGCAGGTACATACACGTCTTCACGCAAGATCATCTTCGACTTCAGCGAGTTGGCCGCGGACACGGTCTTGGCCGACAAGGTTGTTTAGGATTGTGTAGTCGCCCTGTTCCTTGCGAATGCGCCCTGCGATGATGCTCGCATCGATACCAAGTGCTTCAGCGTCCAGACGGACGGCTTCTTCAGTCATGCGAAGCGGAGAAAGCATTGATACCAAGCCTCATCGGAGATGAGATGGTTCCGCATCTCATTGATTGGGAACTGTTGCCAGACGTAAACCCCATCTTGAGTTGCGGGAATCGCTCGGGGATCCCGCCCGCGACGATGGTGTGGAACGCCCCCACCACTACCAGCTTGAACTTCGAGAAGGCCACGGGCTCGTACTTGTAGTAGTCGAACAGCACGGAGCTGCCGTTGGAGGCGTGGATGCACACCGGGATGTCCAGCCTGCCGGCGGCGTCGTACACCGGATAGAAGTAGGGATCGTTCAGCAGCCGTTCGCCCTCGGAGCCGCGCATGTAGATGCCTACCGCGCCGTTCTCCTTGGCCAGCCGGGCTTCCTCGTACACCTGGTCCGGGCTGAGGAGCGGCACCACCGCCACCCAGCGCAGGCGGTTGTCGGACTGTTTCCAGCATTCTCCCATCCAGCGGTTGTAGCTGCGGCACAGCGCCAGCTCGATCTCGGGCCGGGGCGTCAGCGGGATGATGAAAATGGTGGGAAAGATGACCTGGATGTCCACCTTGAGCTCGTCCATGTGCTTGAGCCGCACGGCCACGTCGCGCAGTTCGCGGGACTCCAGCGGCGTGTCTTTGCCCACGTTGCGGGTCTTGAGGCGCAGGGTTCCGTCCACCAGCCAGTACTCGTCCCCGGCCCCGGAGCCGTTGGTGGAGCCGACGATTTCGGGCCGGTATTTGCGGTCGGCGCCGTCCAAGAACTCCCAGGTCTCCTCGGTTTCGAGAACGTGTGCGTCCGCATCGATTCTGAGCATTTCGGTTACCTCCGCTTGCGGGATTGCATTGAAACAGGCCGGTCCTCGGCCTGATATCCGTATGCTCTATCCGAAGTCCGGGAACGAATCAACGCCCCTTCCAAGCCGGCGGGCGCTTCTTGACGAAGGCGCGCGGCCCTTCCTTGGTGTCCTCGGCGGTAAGCACCAAGGCGGCGAGGTCGGATTCCAGCCGCAGCGCCTACCCTAGTGTCCTGCGTCACAATAGCGTTTATAGATCTGCGGGTCTTTGTTGCCGCGGCTGCGTTGTCTTTCCTCGCGTGGTATGGCCCTGAAGGGCGACCGCGCGTCGCTACAAGTCTCGAGCCTTGCGACACCAAAAGTGCCCTCGCATCTTCATAAGCGTATTTGTGACGCAGGACACTAGCGGCAGGGGGAGCCCCGTTCGCTCCAATCCGAGCTCAAAGGTTGTACAGCGCCCGCGCGTTCCCGCCGGTGATCTTGGCGGCACCTCCGGGCTCAGCGCGGGTCGTCGCGACCCCGTCCAGGGCCAGTAGCTCGGTGGCGCTGTCGGCGTGGCCGTAGTCGGTGCCCACCACCAGGTGGTCTTCGCCGGCGGTGTCGATGACGTAGGGCAGGTCGTCGTTGGTCTCGCAACCGACCCAGATCCGATTCTGGGCCAGCAGTTCCTTCTTGTTGAAGTCCTTGCCCGTCATGTGGTGGCGCTTGTACAGGTCGCTCATGGCGTAGGGCAGCCACTGGGAGCCCACCTCCAGGAACGCCATCTTGAGCTGCGGAAAACGCTCGGGGATCTTGTCCATGATGATGGTGTGGAACGCTCCGACTACCACCAGCTTGAACCTCGAGAAGCCCACGGTCTCGTACTTGTAGTAGTCGTAGAGCACGGAGCTGCCGTTGGAGGAGTGGATGCACGCCGGGATGTCGAGCCTGCTGGCGGCGTCGTACACCGGATAGAAGTGACGGTCGCTCAGCAGCCGCTCACCTCGGAGCCGCGCATGTAGATGCCCACCGCGCCGTTCTCCTTGGCCAGCCGGGCTTCCTCGTACACCTGGTCCGTGTCGAGCAGCGGCACCATCGCCACCCAGCGCAGGCGGTTGTCGGACTGTTTCCAGCACTCTCCCATCCAGCGGTTGTAGCTGCGGCACAACGCCAGCTCGATCTCGGGCCGGGGCGTCAGCGGGATGATGAAGATGGTGGGAAAGATGACCTGGATGTCCACCTTGAGCTCGTCCATGTGCCGGAGCCGCACCGCCACGTCCCGCAGCTCGCGTGATTCCAGCGGCGTGTCCTTGCCCACGTTGCGGGACTTGAGCCGCAGCGTGCCGTCCACCAGCCAGTACTCGTCCACGGCCCCGGAGCCGTTGAGGGTGCCGACGATCTCGGGACGGTACTTGTGGTCGGCGCCGTCCATGAATTCCCAGGTCTCTTCGGTTTCCAGGACGTGTGCGTCCGCATCAATTCTCAGCATTTTCGGGTTCCTTGTTCGTGTGTCAACGGATGACGGTCATTGGCCTCACTATGGGCCTGTATCCGAAGTCGGGTTGCGAATCAACGGCACCACCTTCAGTTTGAGCTTCCGATGAAGAGAGGAAGCACGCGGACTGGGAACTCCGCTAATAGGCTCGAGGTGGGCGCAGGCTGGCACTGTTAAGGAAGCACGAAGATTAAGGCGTTACGGAACTGTCTGTCCCAACGGAGGTTGGAGGGTCTCGTTCTTGACCCAAACATTTCTGGTGCACTAAGATTATCTTCGTCGCCGGACTCTTTTCGAACAAGATCGTCAGTGAATGGTAGGCCGTTAACACGCTTTCTTGGAGTTCTTGGGTTGTCTCTAAATCTTCCACGTGGATGTTTACGCTACGGGCTTCAGCTCGATCTATACGGCGTCCATGGCTCTTGTGTAAGGAGGCGTCATTGAAGTGCTTGGCGGCGTTCGTGGCCAACTTGCTGCGGTCCGACTGTTCGCGGAACATGTACCGTTCAAGCCATTCTTTGACCATCTCCTCTCCGTACGCCAACGCATTCTGCGCTTCTTGAAGCAGCGCAGGTCCGATGGATTGTAGTAGCGGTCCCCACAAGAGCGCCTTGGTTTGGTCACCCGCGATATCTTTCTTGGCTTGCTCGAACTGATCTACGACGGCTCTTGCAGAAAGTACCTGATTGTTCCGCGACATCTGTGGATCAATGGGACCCAGTTGGCTTTGGCGACCCATTATAATTCGATCTGAGGCCAGGGAAATCATCGTTCCTGCTGAAAAGGCGTATACCGGGACGATGGCTTCAATCTCTGAAAACTTGGACCGAAGATACGACACGACCGATTGCGCGGCGTTTACCTCCCCACCCGGGGTATGCAGCATGAGCGTCAGGGGCTTGTCAAAATCCATGCCATGCATGACAGACATGAACCCATTGATTTCCTCTAGGGTAAGCTGGATCCACGATGGCTGGACGTTTCTCTTCTGGAGGAATGCTGACGTGTAGAAGATGACATTCGTGCCGCCACGGAGGCGAGACACCTCACTCAAATTGAGTTTGATCTGGTCCTTCAACCAAGCAGACTTCTCGGCGTCAGGTGTGCTTTCAAACTGATTGATCAGTTCATTCCAGGAGGGCAATCGTGGTCCGATGAGTATAGAAGATCATATCCAGAGGGTGGTTACTACGGTCGACGCTGGGGTCGCTTGAGATGGTCGTTGTATCGGCATCAGGCCAAATCCGTGGCAGCCATTCCAGATACTGTTGGTTCGTAGTGTTGATGAGATCAAAGATGTCCTGATCCGAAATAGGCCGCGACAATGCTTGCGGCTTGTGTTTCTTGGTCATTGGATTGCCCTCCCCTGGGACGATGTAGCTTTAATGTAACATAGCTGTGGTCTTGAATAAACACCGGGTATTGTCTCAATTTATTGAGGCAGTACCAATCAACGGCCTTTCCACACCGGCGGGCGCTTTCGACGAAGGCCCGCGGCCCTTCCTTGCAGTCGTCGGTGGTGAGGACCAGCGCGGCGAGATCGGACTCCAAGCGCAGCGCTTGGTCCAGCGGCAGGCCCTCGCCCTTGCGGACGGATTCCTTGATGTACCGCAGGGCCAGTGGCGCGCCCTTGGCGAAGGATCCGCCATCTCCTCGCCGGCGCGCGTCAGCTCGCCCGCGGGTACCAGCTTGTTGACGAGTCCGATGCGGTACGCTTCCTGAGCGTCCACGAGCGCCCCGGACAGGCACATCTCCAGAGCCTTGGCGGCGCCCACGAGGCGGGCGAGTCGTTGCGTCCCGCCCGATGCCGGCATGAAGCCAAGCCGAACCTCGGTCACGCCCATCCGGGCGTTCTCCGCGGCGATGCGGATGTCGCAGGCCATGGCGATCAACAAGCCGGCTCCGACAACGTAGCCGTGCAACAGCGCGATGGTAGGCTTCTGCACCAAGGCCGCGGCGTCGATGGGCGAATGGACGCCCGGAGCCTGCCTTGCCTGCCGGGCCTCCAGCGGAGAGACCGATGCTTCTCCGTTCGCGTGTTGCGCTGGCCACGCTCCTTGATGTCGCAGCCTCCACGGAGAACGCTTTTGCACCGCGGCCCCGAAGAGAGCAACCACCTGATGTCTGCTTGTCCGCGTGCGCCCGGAGGCAGATCGCGTCCATCATGACGCAGCTCCGGGACTGTCCTCGTGATGCGTTCATCGCCTCGGTGCCGGTTCAGCGTGATCCACGCGTGGTGGCTCCTTGACTCGTACAGGACGTGTCGTTGTTCATCAGGCATGCCTCCATGTATCCGATTCAGTGATGAGTCTGCGGACTGGCGTCCTGTTCGACTGCGCTTCGCGAAGCCTGTCCGGAGCTTGGTCGAAGGCTCCGGACGACCGGAGTCTAGAGACATTCCAGCCAACCGTTCGTCCTGATGCGTAGCGAGCGAAAGTCGAAGGACGCCATACATATCGCAGCGCGACACAACCACGAGTCGACACGCGGCGCCGTGCGTGGAACAGCTGCACTGCCGCTCCGTCTCCGAGTAGCCCGGCCATGAGTCTTGAAGCGTTCCAGATGGATACATAGGTATAGGATACCCGGTCCACCGGGAAATTGCTTTCGAACATGCAGCGGCCGGCGCCGAACTTCTCGATGCAGAATTCGAAGTACGGCCGCATGGCCTCGGCCAGCTCGGCGGAGCCGGGCTTGGGCGTACGCTGGTGCCAGTCGTAGCCCGAGCGGAGAGATCCGACGCCGCCCAGCTTGAGCACGACGTTGGGGCACGAGGACAGGGCGGTGATGTCGGCGCTCCAGGCCTGGAATACTTCGTCGCGGCGGCCCTCGTAGGGTCCCAGCCCCAGGGGCCCGCCGATGTGATCGAGAATGATGGTACTGGTGGAAAGAAACGATCCTTTGCAGAGAATCCCGAGCGCCACTGCTCCACCAGCTCCGCAATCTGCGGGTGATAGAGCCAGGCGTCGAAGCTCAGGCCGTGGCGTTGCAGGCATGCAAAGCCCTTGCGAACTGCGGCGTCCCGGAGCAGGCCGGGCCGGGGCACGCTTCGGAACGAGTCCGAGGCGTCCCACATGGTGGAATACCGGATGCCGCGCAACCGGGTGGGGCTCGCCTCCCGGTGTGCTTCCAGGACCCCGGCCACGCCGTCGCCCAGGGCCAGGTCCGTAGGCGACGATGGCGGCCGCCACCGCGGTGGCGTTCTCCGCACGCGCATTCTCGGACGCGATACCCTCCAGAAACTCCGTCTCTCCCGCCGGCCGCAGCTCCGGCGGCCCTTTCTCGCGGTACATGGCGCCGCATTCCACGGCCACGCTGGAGACGATGCGATGGCCGCCGGAGGCGTCGCGCAGGAAATCGTCGCGCAGGTACGGGTTGTTGGGGCGCCGCCACAGGTGGTGGTGCGGGTCGCAGATGGCGAGATCGGGCTCCAGCGGAGCCTCGTCGGTCGTGGTCGGATCGGTCACCGTCGCCGCCCGCCGCTCACACCTGTTCTCATGACCCCTCCAAGTTCCGTGGTTCCGTAGGTCGGATTAGCGAAGCGTAATCCGACAACTCGTTGTTCTTGCGGTCCCGGCATGCCGGATCTTTTTGGATGTCGGATTACGCTTCGCTAATCCGACCTACGGTCTCGGCCGTGCCGGGTGCTCGCACTGCGGGGCCGGGTTTGGTATGCAGGGTTTGCCTTCGACGGACGAGCCGATTCCGGCTGAGGAGGTCGCGTGGATTTCGAGCTGGCCCATTTCCCTGTCCGGTCCCTTTCCTGGGGCGCCAACACCGAATATCGGGAAGGCGAACTCATTGTCAACCGTGAGGCGCTGCGCGCCGAGTTGCTGACGGAGCCGCTCATCGACGACGTGGAGCTGAGCATCGTCAGGCCCGGAGAGCGTACTCGGGTCCTCCACGTGGCGGACATCGTCGAGCCGCGCTGGAAGGACCCGGGAGCGCGGCAGCCCGTTTCCCGGCAGCCTTGGACCCTTGTACCAGTGCGGCCTGGGCCGAACTCATGCGCTGGATGGCGTGGCCGTGGTGACGTCCGGCTCCCTCCCCAGATCCGAGGAGGCCATCATCGACATGTGCGGCCGCGGCAGCGAGCTGAGCCGGTTCGGGCAAATGCCCGGTCTGGTGGTCCTGCCCATCCCGCGGGAGGGCTCCGACCCCGGTCAATTCGGCCTTGCGCTCATGCGCGCGGGCCTTCGGACGGCGGTCTTCCTGGCCGAGACCACGAAGTCAGTGGAGCCGGCCCGCACCGAAGTATTTTCCCTGGACCTGGGACGAGGCGCGTCGCCGGACCTGCCGCGCGTCGGATACCTGAGCTTCGCGTATTCCCACGGCATCGGCCGCCAGAAGCTGTTCTACGGCAAGAGCACCAAGGACATCGTCGCCAGCGTGGTGCATCCCAACGAGCTGCTGGACGGGGCGCTGGTGAACGACGGCTATACCAAGCCCACCAAGAACGCCACCCACGACATCCTGAACCATCCGATGATCCGGGAGCTCCACCGCCGGCACAACGACGACCTCGTGTTCGCGGGCATGGTGCTGGCCAACCACCACGCCACCTACGAGGAGAAGGCGGATACGGCCTTTCACGCGGCGCGCCTGCTCAGGCACGTGGTGGAGGCCGAGGCCGTGGTCATCACCAAGGACGGCGGCGGCCAGGCGGACGTGGACCTGATGCTGGCCTGCAGGGCCTGCGAGGAGGTGGGCCTGCGCACGGTGCTGGTGGCCAAGGAGGAGTCCGGCGGCGACGGCCCGGGGATGGTGGACGTTGCGCCCCAGGCGGACGCCATGGTCAGCGTCGGCAACTGCCCGGAAAGGTGCGCCTCGACGAGGACATGGAGCGGGTCATCGGCGGCGACGCGTTCCTCGGAGCCATTGAGGGCGAAGTGGCCGGTCGGTGGAGATCCCGGTTCAGAACGTTATCGGCGCCATCGATCCCATCGGCGGCTCGACGCTGACGGCCCGGCCGGGGTAGCGGTTTTGCGCCATGGATAGTCTTGTGAAGATGCGAGGGCATTTGGTTTTCGGCAAGATGGCGTCCTTCGACTTCGCGCCGCTGACGCGGCGCTACGCTCAGGACGAACGGAGACAAGGACGAACGGAGACAAGGATGAACGGACAAGGATGAACGGAGATGAGGACGAACGGGAGAGGGACGAACGGAGATGGAGACGAACGGAGATGGAGATAAGCGGAGACGAAGACAAACGGGCATGAAGACGAACGGACATGATGGACAACAGGTGGAAGGACGATCGGGGTCCTTCTCTACCCGTTCGTCCTGAGCCCTTCGACAAGCTCAGGACAGGCGTAGCGCCGCGTCAGCGGCGCGAAGTCGAAGGACGCCATTTTGCTCGGCGGCAATGATCAAACTTCCCCTGGGGAGGCAACATGAAACGCATCGTCCACTACGTGAACCAGTTCTTCGCCGGCCTGGGCGGCGAAGAGAGCGCGGGCACGCCGCCCGGCACGCTGGAAGGCGCGGTTGGCCCGGGCGGCTGTTGCAGATCCTTGCTCGGCGAGGGTGCCGGCATCGTCGCCACGGTCTACTGCGGCGACGATCACTTCTCGGAGAACGAGGAGGAGGCGACGGCCCGGCTGCTGGAGCTGATTGCGGCGGCCAAGCCCGACCTGCTGTTCGCCGGGCCGGCCTTCGGCTCGGGCCGGTACGGGCTGGCGTGCGCGGGGGTGTGCCGGGCGGCGGGCGCGGAGCTCGGGATCCCGGTCCTGACCGCCATGGCTCTGTCCAACCCCGGTGCCGACCCGATCCGGCGCGAGATCCCGGTGGTCCGGACCGGGGAGTCGTCGGGCGATATGCGCGACGCCCTCGAGCGCTCGGCCGGACTGATCGCGAGGATCCTGACCGGCGAGACCGTGGCTCCGGGCAGCGAGGAGGGTCTGATCCGGGGTGGCCGTTGGAACACGCGGGTATCCAGGCGCGCGGCGGAACGCTCCGTGGACCTGTTGCTGGCCAAGCTGGCCGGGCGTCGATGGAAACCGAGATTCCGCTGCCGGCCCTTGAGGAGGTCGAGCCGGCGCCGGGTATCCGCGACCTCGGGCACGCCAAGATCGCGCTGGTCACCACCGGCGGCCTGGTTCCCCGCGGCAACCCCGACGGTATCAAGTCGTATCTGTCCACCCACTTCGGCACCTACGGCCTGGAGAGCAAGGAGCACCTCACCGCGGACGAGTTCGAGTCGGTGCACGGCGGCTTCTTCACCGCGCGCGGTGAACGAAGACCCCAACCGCCTGATTCCCCCTGGACGTGCTGCGGGACGCGGTGCGCGAGGGATCCCTGGGCGCGCTGCACGAGTATTTCTATTCCACCACGGGCAACGGCACGCCCATCGAGACCGCGGCCAGCATGGCCCGGGACATCGCGGCGTCACTGGAGGAGGACGGCGTCGACGGCGTCATCCTCACCTCTGCCTGAGGCACCTGCACTCGCTGCGGCGCAGCGATGGCAAAGGAACTGGAAAGAGGCGGCATCCCCACGGTGCACGTGACCAATCTCGTTTCGGTGTCGGCAAACACCGGCGCCAAGCGGATCCTGTCGGGACGGGCGATTCCGCATGTGTTCGGGGACCCCTCCCTTGACGCGGATGAGGAGCGCCGGCTCCGGCGGCGCTTGGTGGAGCAGGCGCTGGAAATGTTGAAGGAGCAGGAGGGGGCGTCGTGAGAGACGGCGTGACCTCTCCGGCCCGCCCCGCCTGGATTCCCGCTTTCGCGGGAATGACGGAGGGTCGCGGGAATGACGGTTACGTGGCCTTGGGCGTGCGGTCGGCCATCCCGGTCGCTGGCCCGACGTAGGAGCCTGCGCCGCAGGAACCGGACGTCCGATGTAGGGGCGGGTTTCAAACCCGCCCGTGCCCGCACGGCGCTGCCGCCCGATACAGGCTCGTAGGTCGGATTAAGGGGCAATGGGGCGTCGGGTTACGCCTTCGGCTAACCCGACCTACAGGGAATAGCGTTACATTGGACTCGCGCAGCGTGCGATTATCCGGTGTTTTTTCCACGGGGGTCCTTGACATGTCCGGCGTAAAATCGGTTAATCGCACGAATATGGGCTGATCGCACGAACAAACCCGAAGAGGAGGCATCGCATGGTTAAACGAGTTCTCGTTCTGACAGCAGGGTTGCTGCTTCTGGCAGGCCCGGCGTGGGCTGACGCGGTGGCGGATTTCTACAAGGGCAAGACCATCCGCATTGTCGTCGGCTATGGGCCGGGCGGCACCACCGACCTCACCACTCGGCTGATCGCGCCGGTTCTGCACAAGTACATTCCCGGGGGGCCCCGGATCGTGGTCCAGAACAAGTCGGGCGGCGGCAGCATGCTGGCGGCCAATACGGTGTTCAACAACGAACGCAGGGACGGCACCGTGATGGCGGCCATCAGCAGCAGCCTGGTGATGAAGGAGGCTCGCGGCGTGGCGGGGATCAGGTTCGATGGCAGAAAGTTCAATTGGGTCGCCAGCGCGTTCCGGGCCAATTCCATGTGCGCGGTGCGGTTGGATTCAGGCGTGAGCAGCTTTAGCGAGGCGGTGAAGACCAAGAAGCAGCTCATCATGTCGAGCTTCGACAAGGGCGGCCTTTCCCATCTCGAGCCGATCATCTTCAACGCCGTCTTCGCCAGCAACTTCAAGGCCGTCACCGGATATCCCAGCGGCGGCGCCCAGCGTCTGGCGGTGAAGAACGGTGAGGTCAACGGTTTCTGCACGACTTTCCAGACGGCCAAGAGCACCGAGATCGCCATGTTCGAGGGTACGGCGAAGTGTTGCCGGGTCCTCATCATCGCGGGCGCGACCAAGGAGGATCACCCTCTGCTGAAGGGCGTCCCCGCGGCTGAGGCATTGGCCAAGGAGCAGGGCAAGAGCGCTGATGAGCTGGCCATGCTGAGGGCGATGAACGCCACCAACCAGATCAGCATCGTCCACACGCTCCCGCCGGGCGTGCCGAAGGACCGTGTCGAGGCCATGCGCGATGCGTTCGCCAAGGCGTACACGGATCCGCAGGTCAAGGCGCTGGCCGAGAAGCAGAAACGCGATCTGCAACCCAGGCGGGGCGACAACGTGGCCCAGATCGTCGACGATTTGCTCAACACTCCCAAGTCCATCATGGACAGGTTGAAGGCGCTTATCGAGAAGGGCTGAAGACCGGCGGCGTACCGTCGTAATCAACCGTGGATTCCGGGGCTCGGTTCGCGTCCGCCGCAGGGCGGTCTCGGGCCGGGACCCGCAATCCCCAAACTCGCAACTGAAGATCACGAACCAGCCGTTCCGGCCACTGTAACAACATGTTCGAAGCTTTCATCGAAGGTTTGCTGGCCGTATTCACCCAGACCACGTTCCTGCTGATGATGATCGGCATTGTCCTGGGGTTCATTGTCGGGATCCTGCCCGGCATCGGCAGCCCCGGCGCGGTGGCCCTCATGTTGCCGTTCATCTTCAGCATGGAACCGGTGCAGGCGTTCGCCTTCCTGCTCGGGATGTACGCGGTCACCGGCACCACCGGTGACATCACCTCGATCCTGTTCGGCGTGCCCGGGGAGGTGGTGTCCACCGCCACCATCATCGACGGGCATCCCATGGCAAAGAAGGGCGAGGCCGGCCGCGCCCTGGGCGCGGCGCTCATGAGCTCTCTCGTGGGCGCCATCGTCGGTGCCTTCTCCCTGGCTGCCGCCATTCCCATCGTCACGCCGCTGGTGCTGTCCTTCAAGTCACCGGAGTTCTTCTCGCTGGCGATCCTGGGGATCTGCTTTCTCGCGGCTCTGAGCGGCAACAACAGGCTAAAGGGGCTGCTGGCCGGGGGACTGGGGCTCGTGCTTTCCACCGTCGGCCTGGACTACCAGGAGAACATCGAGCGCTATACCTTCGGCATGGTGCATCTCTGGGAGGGCCTCGGCCTCATCGCCGCGGCCGTGGGGCTGTTCGCCGTGCCGGAGATCGTGGAGCTGTGGATCAAGGGCTCCAGCATCGCCGAAGCCAAGGTGGGCAAGCTGGGGGGTGTGTGGCAGGGGGTCAAGGATACCTTCATCCACATCGGCATCACCGTCCGCTGTAGTTTGATCGGCACCTTCTTCGGTCTGGTGCCGGGCGTTAGCGGCGCGCTGTCCCAATGGGTGTCCTACGCCCACGCGGTGCAGAGCTCCAGGGACCGCAGCGGCTTCGGCAAGGGCGACGTCCGCGGCGTCCCTGGGGCCCGGGGCGGCCAACAACTCGGGCATCGGCGCCGCCATGATCCCCACCGTGGCCTTCGGCGTGCCCGGCAGCGCCACCACCGCCATCCTGTTGGGCGCCTTCATCATACAGGGGCTGCAACCCGGGCCGAAGATGTTGACGGAGCATCTGGCTCTGACCTTCTCGTTCGTCTGGCTCATCGTCATCTCGAACATCATCACGGTCGCGTTGTGTCTGCTGTTCCTGAATCACTTGGCGAAGATCACCCAGATACGCGGGTCGCTGCTGATTCCCGCGCTGTTCATGCTCATCTACCTGGCGGGTTTCGCCAACACCAACTCCTACTTCGCCATGACCACCACCCTGGCGTTCGGGGTTGCCGGCGTGATCATGGTGAACCACGGCTGGCCCCGTCCGCCGCTGGTGCTGGGTCTGGTGCTCGGGCCGCTGGTGGAGCGGAACCTGTTCATCTCGTACGAGATCTACGGGCTCTGGTTCCTTTTGAGGCCCATCGTCATGGTGACCTTCGGGATCGCCCTTGTCGTAATCTTCCTGCCGGGGCTGCAGGACTGGATGGCGAAGCGCGCCAAGCCCAAGGAGGGGATCGGTGCGGAACCGGACTGACGTCGTGATCGGCGTGCTGCTGGTGACGCTCCTCGCCTGGGCGCTGTTGGAAGCGCAGGACTGGCCGGCGCGCACGCGGTTCTTCCCCCTCATCATCGGTTATCCGATGGTGGTCTTGGCGGCGATCCATCTCGGCTACAGCCTGTGGCTCGGGCTCCGGCCAGCCGGGCCCGGGCAGGCCCTGGAAGAGCCGGAGATGGAGGCCGGACCTCCTCTGGATCCGGCCGTGGTGCGCCGGCGCACCCTTGAGATCTCCGCCTGGGCCGTGGTTTTCGCGGTGGGCCTGTGGCTCCTGGGATTCAAGGTCGGCGGTGTGCTCGTCCCTCTGGTTTTCCTCCGGTTCCAGGCCCGCGAGCCCTGGGGCACCAGCGTCCTGTACAGTCTTGGCGTCTACCTGTTCTTCTGGGGCGGCCTGGAGCAGGCCCTTTCGTTTCCCCTGCCTCCCGGCCTCCTCGCCGACGCCCTGGGCATCTACTCCTTCGATTCCTACCTGACGGACCCGATTCTGAACCTGTTCCGGTGAGGTTTGCCCGCTTTGGGAAAGACGGACGCGTTTCCGTCTGCTCCTGAAACGTGCGCCTTGGCCCACCGCGTCTTGACAACCGAGTGACAAAAGGCGGGTTAATCGCACCAACCAAAGAAAGGAAGGTGTCTGATGGTTCAACGAGTTCTCGTTCTGATAGCGGGGTTCATGCTGTTGGCGGGTCCGGTGTGGGGCGAATCGGTAGCCGAGTTCTACAAGGGCAAGACCCTCCGCATTGTCGTCGGGCTAGGTCCAGGGGGCGCCACGGATACCAACTCCCGGTTGATTTCGCACGTGTTGTCGCGCCACATCCCCGGAAATCCCCGGATCATCGTGCAGAACAAGCCCGGCGGCGGCAGCATGCTGGCGGCCAACACCGTCTACAACAATGAGCCGCAGGACGGCACCGTGCTCGCGGCCATCAGCAGCGCGCTCGTGGCCCAGCAGGCCCGCGGCGAACGGGGTGTGCGCTTCGACGCCCGAAAGTTCCAGTGGGTCGCCAGCGCGTTCGACTCGGCGGCCATGTGCGCCATACGGACCGACGCGGGTGTGAACAATTTCAGCGAAGCGGTGAAGACGAAGAAGCGGCTGACGTTTTCAGCCTTCAGCAAGGGCGGCCTTTCCCACCTTGAGCCGGTGATCTTCAATGCGGTCTTCGGCTCCAACTTAAAGGCCGTCACGGGGTATCCGAGCGGCGGGGCCCAGCGTCTGGCGGTCAAGAATGGTGAGGTCAACGGTTTCTGCACGACTTTCCAGACGGTCAAGAGCACCGAGATTGCCATGTTCGAAGGCGACGCGAAGTGCTGCAAGGTAATGATCATCGCGGGGCAACCAGAAGATCGATCACCGCCTCGCCAAGGGGGTGCCGATCGCCGAACTGTTGGCCAAGGAGTTGGGCAAGAGCGAGAGTGACATCGCCATGCTGCGGGTGCTGAACGCGACGAACCGCATCAGCATCGTGCAGACGTTCGGGCCGGGAGTGCCCAAGGACCGCGTTCAGGCGCTCCGCGACGCCTACGAGAAGTCGTACAAGGATCCGGACCTGCTGAAGCTGGCAAAGAAGGCGGGGATGGATCTCAAGCCGAAGCGTGGTGAGCAGGTGCAGGAGATCGTCAACGAGCTGCTCAGCATGCCCAAGTCGGTGCTGACGAAGATGAAAGAACTGATCAGCAAGAGCTGACAGCCGACCGCCACCCGCCCATGGTTCCCGGCCCGCGTCGCCCGCAGGTGATCGCGGGCCGGGAATTGCCGGAGTCGACCTGACTGCCGGCTGTGCGCGTTCTTCTGGCCCGTTTCCACACAGACTCCGCAGGTAGTAGTCGAAGGCCACCATCTGGGCCACGCCAGCCGTTGTCCCGTAGAGCCGAGAGCGCCTCGTCGGACAGGTTGCGCGGGACTTTCCCTAGTGTGAGCATCCTCAATCCCCTCAAACTCCTGTTTCTCACAACGCAGCTAGTTCTTTTTTCGCGCGTAGTCCGCAATCCAATCATTCACTCCAGTCAAAGTTCTTCACCTTCGAAATAGTTTGACAACCGTGTCATATCTTTTGTAGGTTAGCGTCCGCGATCGTGACCCGAAGGTTACTCGGTCGGGCCTTCGGGCAAATACAAGAATCCGATTCCAGTGAGCGGTAACTCCGCGAACTAGAACCGTCTTTTCAGTCGGCGTGATGATGGCAAGGGCCCGGCAAACCGGCCGTGGCGCTACCGGGCGGGAAGGAGGGCATCGTTGTTGTCCAAGACAATTGAGCGTGTTTCACGTGTGGCGGCACTTGCAGGGGTCCTCGTGTTCGGCGTCCCGCTTGCCGAGGCCGGCGAATCGAGCGTGTGGCAGGCATTTGATCGCCCCGCTGTTTCATTGTTGTCAGGGGTACAGGGGTGTGCAACGGCTCTGCGCGACGGCGCATCGGAAGGCTCGCGATGTTTGGCGGGTTGGTCGGTGAACGATCTCGTGCTCGATGCAATGACGCGCCTGGCGACGGAGAATGGCCGGGCGATGTTCGGGAAGCATTTTCGTGTCGTCAATGGCCTGAGCTACTCCCCAGCCGCGAACGGACTGAGCGGAGGATTGGACCGTCGTCTTTCCATTCTCGTCGTCGACCCACCCGGCACCCGTCGCCTGAATCGAGCGCGTTTTTTCTTCAGCAGGGCGTTACGCGCTGGACCGACGACCAGGGGTCGAGCCGAAACGATTTTCGTATCGGCGCGGTTCGTCGATTCGGGGCTGTCCGAAGAAGACGGGCCGTCCGGCATTCTCGGGGTATCGGCCTTTGTCCAGCAGAGTCGGGAGTACCCAACACACGCGACTGGTTGCCGGCACGGACTATGGCGGCAAGTGGGGACGGGGGTCGCTCAACGTGTTTGTACCCACGACGGGTTGGCGGTCCGGGCAAATGGGGTACGAGGAACGGGCACTTGCCGGAGCGGAACTTGGTGTGAAGCTGGACCTCACCACCACGTTGTCCATGAGTACGGCGATGGGTCGATGGGAAGAGGAGGACGGTCTTGGCGGCTGGTCGACAAAGGGCCGCGTGGCTGTCGGATGGCGTCCGCATCCTTGGTTCAACATCGGCGTTGCGTGGAACGGGCTCGGGACACACGGCGATACCCGTGAGCTTCGTCTGGCCTTCTCGATGCCCTTGGGGGGCATGGGCAAGCCGCCGCTGTGGGAGGGCATGGGCGTTGTCGGTGGCGGCGCGACACCGTCTTCCATCGACGCTTGGAGTCCGGTGGAAAATGTTGGCGTGATCCAAGTGGCGAGGCGTGAGAGCGCGCGTGGCGACCTCGTCTCCACGGCCACGGTCCGGTTTCTTCAGGAAAGTGCGGAGACTGGTAACCAGATCGGCCTCGAAGTCCGCCTCTCGGCCGTCACGTCTCGCGATCTGGATCTGGTTGTAACGCTCGCACCCGGCACGGGTGCCAACCCTGCCGTGCCGGGAGTGGACTATATTGACGAGCCTATCCTGGTGACGATTCGCGCAGGAAGCTCCAGCGCCACCATTACCATCCAACTCCCACTGAACGCCGGACTCAACGAAGCCCGGTCCCTCATGGCCACCGTGACCGCGGCATCCTGACACGTCACGTACCCTCCGAGATCGTGAAGCGAAGGAGCCCGGCAAAGTGAGTACTCGTTCACTCAGCATGAAGATGATCGTATTCATGGCGCTGGTAGCGTTGGCATACACGGGACTTGCGAGTTGTGGTGGTGGTGGTTCTCGACCGGTTCCCCCAAGCGGAGGGGGCGAGATGGTGATCGTGCCGCCCACTGACAACCGCACGCCCGACCATTCCAATACGCCGGCGGGCGCCACCGCTATTGAGCTGAGCGAGAGTTTCCAGGGACGGATCGATTCTGCGGACGATGTGGATTACTTCCGCCTGCGGGTCGATTCGCCGGGCACGCTCACGATCCGCACAACCGGAACCGCGGATCCGGACATCGCGGTCTTCGATGGCGCGGGAGAGGAGGTGCAGAGAGTTTCGGGAAGCTGGATCGGCCGTATCACGCAGGAAATCCTCGACAGGGGAGGAGCGACGTGTTCGTGAGGTTCTCCGGAGCGCAATGCGGGAGGGAGACACGGGAAACGCCACGCTCGACCAAACGCCGCAAACCTCACCGGAACTGGTGGTGGGTTCGCCAACGTTGAGCCGACAGCAGCCCGGAGAAGGGTGGGGGTTCACGCTGTCGGCGCGACGGTGAGCAACCAGGGCGACGGGGAGTCGGCAGCGACGACGCTACGCTACTTCCGGTCGACGGAAGCGACCATCACGACATCGGACACGGAAGTGGGGACGGACGCGGTGGCAGGGCTTGCGGCTTCGGGGAGCGACAGCCGGACGGTGGACATGGCCGCGCCCTGGGCGCCCGGGACGTACACTACGGGCGTGCTGTGGACGCAGTGACCGGAGAGTCCAATACGGCCAACAACTGCTCCACCTCCGTGCAGGTGACGGTGCGGGAGCCGGAGCATCCGGATCTGACGGTAGTGTCGCCAACGGTGAGCGACAACAGTCCGGCCCCAGGGGCGAGTTTCACGCTGTCGGCGACGGTGCGGAACGACGGCAACGGGGAGTCGGCGGCGACGACGCTGCGCTACTACCGGTCGGCGGACGGGACGATCACGAGGTCGGACACGGAAGTGGGTACGGACGCGGTGTCAGGGCTTGCGGCTTCGGTGAGCGACAGCCGGACGGTGGACATGGCCGCGCCCTCGGCGCCCGGGACGTACCACTACGGGGCGTGCGTGGACGCAGTGGCCGGAGAGTCCAATACGGCCAACAACTGCTCCACCTCCGTGCAGGTGACGGTGCGGGAGCCGGACCATCCGGATCTGACGGTGGTGTCGCCAACGGTGAGCGACAACCGCCCGGCCCCAGGGGCGAGTTTCACCCTGTCGGCGACGGTACAGAACGACGGCAACGGCGAATCGGCGGCGACGACGCTGCGCTACTTCCGGTCCACGGACGCGACGATCACGATGTCGGACAAGTCGTGGGGACGATGCGGTGTCAGGGCTTGCGGCTTCGTGTGAGCGACAGCCGGACGGTGGACGTGGCCGCGCCCCGGCGCCCGGGACGTACCACTACGGGGCGTGTGTGGACGCGGTGGCGGGGGAGTCGAATACGGCCAACAACTGCTCGACAGCCGTGCAGATCAAGGTAGTGTTTGACGGCTAGGCAGATACAGAGGTCCCGGACCTGCAGATACAGAGGTCCCGGACCTGGTGGTGGGTACGCCAACGGCGAGCGACCCGAGTCCCGAGCCGGGGGCGAGTTTCACGCTGTCGGCGACGGTGAGCAACACGGGCGGTGCAGCGTCGCCGTCCACGACGCTGCGGTACTACCGCTCGACGGACGCGACGATCACGATGGCGGACAAGGAGGTGGGGACGGACGCGGGTGGCAGGGCTTGCGGCTTCGGGGAGCGACAGGCAGTCGGTGGACATGGCCGCGCCCTCGGCGCCCGGGACGTACCACTACGGGGCGTGTGTGGACGCGGTGGTCGGAGAGTCCAATACGGCCAACAACTGCTCGACAGCCGTGGAGATCACGGTACTGTTGACGGCTAGGCAGATACAGAGGTCCCCGGACCTGGAGGTGGGGACGCCGACGGTGAGCGACCCGAGTCCCGAGCCGGGGGCGAGTTCACGCTGTCGGCGACGGTGAGCAACACGGGCGGTGCAGCGTCGCCGTCCACGACGCTGCGTTTCTACCGTCCGTGGACATTTCAATCACTAGCGAAGATACAGAGGTCGGACACAGCAGCACTGAGCGGGCTGGCCGCTTCGGGGAGCGGCAGCGGGTCGGTGAGCCTGACCGCGCCGTCGGGCCCCGGAATCTACTACTACGGCGCCTGCGTGGACGCGGTGACCGGCGAATCGGACACGGTGAACAACTGCTCCTTGTCCGTGCCGGTCACGGTTCCGTCGTTTAGTCCTGGATCGGACCTGGCGGTGGGTTCGCCAACGGCGAGCGTCGGCGAAACCGTGGTCGGAGCGAGCTTCACCTTGTCGGCGACGGTGATCAACTTGGGCGATCAAGCGTCGCCGTCCACGACGCTGCAGTTCTACCGCTCGTATGATGTGATAATTTCGCCGTCGGGCTGGCGGTTGGACACGGCCGCGGTCCCCTCGCTTGCCGCTGAGGGGACCAGCCGTTGGTCGGTCTCGGCGCCCGCGCCGTCGAGACCCGGGACCTGGTACTACGGCGCCTGCGTGATCCCGGTGGACGGCGAGTCGGACAAGTGGAACAACTGCTCCCCGTCCGTGAAAGTCACGGTTCTGCGTAAAGCGGACCTGGTGGTGGGTTCACCTACGGCGAGCCCCGGCAGCCCGCCGCCTGGAACGGCCTTCACCTTGTCGGCGACGGTGAGGAACACGGGCCGTGGAGCGGCGCCGTCCACGACGCTGCGGTACTACCGCTCGACGGACGCGACGATCACGACGTCGGACACGCCGGTGGGCACGGCCGCGGTTGGCGCGCTTGCCGCTGAGGGGACCAGCAGCCAGTCGATCTCGCTGACCGCGCCGTCGGCCCTCGATATCTACTACTACGGCGCCTGCGTCGACGCGGTGACCGACGAGTCGGATACGGAGAACAACTGCTCCTCCGTGAGGGTCACGGTTCTACCTGCAGACCTGGTGGTGGGTTCGCCTACGGCGAGTGCCTACAGAACTGGGCGCGGAGCGAGCTTCACCTTGTCGGTGACGGTGAGGAGCACGGGTGGTGGAGCGTTGCCGTCCACGACGCTGCGGTACTACCGCTCGAAGGACAGGACGATCACGACGTCGGACACGCTGTTGGCCACGGGTGCGGTTGGCGCGCTTGGCGCTGCGGGGACCAGCAAAGAGTCGATCTCGCTGACCACGCCGTTGACCTTCGGGACCTACCACTACGGCGCCTGCGTGGACACAGTGGCCGGCGAGTCGGACACGGAGAACAACTGCTCCTCGTCCGTGGGGGTCACGGCTGTGTCATTAGGACCGGACCGGGTGGTGGATTCGCCTACGGTGAGCCCCAGCAACCCCGTGGCCGGAACGATATACACCTTCTCGGTGACGCTGAGGAACACGGGCGATCGAGAGTCGGGGGCCACAAAAATTCGGTACTACCGCTTGACGAGCGCGCCGTGGGACCAGATGGTGGGCGGGCAACCTGTTGGCGCGCTTGACCCTGGGGGGGCAAGGAGGGTGTCGATCTCGCTGTTCGCGCTGTCGAGACCCGGGACCTACCACTACCGCGCCTGCGTGGACGCGGGGCCGGGCGAGTTCGACTCGACGAACAACTGCTCTTCGTACGTGAAGGTCACGGTTCTGCCTAGAGTGGACTGGTGGTGGGTTCGCCTACGGTGAGCGCCAGGAGCCCCGTGGCCGGAACGGCCTTCACCTTGTCGGCGACGGTGGGCAACACGGGCAACGGAGCGTCGGCGTCCACGATGCTGCGGTACTACCGCTCGACGGACGCGACGATCACGACGTCGGACACGTCGGAGGGCACGGACGCGGTTGGCGCGCTTGCCCCTGCGGGGACCAGCAGCCAGTCGATCTCGGTGACCGCGCCGTCGAGCCCCGGAATCTACTACTACGGCGCCTGCGTGGACACGGTGGCGAACGAGCCGGACACGACGAACAACTGCTCCCGTCCGTGAGGGTCACGGTTCTGTCATCCAGTTCCGGACCGGACCTGGTGGTGGGTTCGCCTACGGTGAGCGCCGGCAGACCCGTGGTCGGAGCGAGTTTCACCTTGTCGGCGACGGTGATCAACTTGGGCAGGGGAGCGTCGGTGTCCACGACGCTACGGTACTACCGCTCGACGGACGCGACGATCACGACGTCGGACACGTCGGTGGGCACGGCTACTACGGTTGGCGCGCTTGCCGCTGCGGGGACCAGCAGACAGTCGAGCTCGGTGACCGCGCCGGCGAGCGCCGGGACCTGGTACTACGGCGCCTGCGTGGCCACGGTGACCGGCGAGTCGGGCACGACGAACAACTGCTCCTCGTCCGTGAGGGTCACGGTTCTGCTTAAATCGGACTTGGTGGTGAGTTTCGCCAACGGTGAGCCCCAGCAACCCCTCGCGCGGCAACCCCTTCGATTTCTTGCCGCCGGTGAGGAACACGGGCGTGGACCGTCGCCGTCCACGAAGATGGGGTACTACCGCTCGACGGACGCGACGATCACGACGTCGGATACGTGGGTGGGCGGGCGTTATGTTCGCGCGCTTGACCTGAGGGGGTTCAGCAGACTGACGGTCTCGCTGTACGCGCCGACGAGAGCGGGAACCTACTACTACGGCGCCTGCGTGGACGCGGTGGCCGGCGAGTCGAACACGGCGAACAACTGCTCCCTGTCCGTGGAGGTCACGGTTCGATGATTCCAGACGCGCCCAGAGATCGTGAAGCGAAGGAGGCCGGCAAAGTGGGTACTCGTTCACTCAGCTTGAAGATGATCGTGTTCATGGCGCTGGTAGCGGTGGCATACACGGGACTTGCGAGTTGTGGTGGTGGTTCTCGACCGGTTCCCGCACGGGGAGGGGGCGAGATGACGATCATGCCGCCCACGGACAACCGCACGCCCGACCATTCCAATACGCCGGCGGGCGCCACCGCTATTGAGCTGAGCGAGAGTTTCCAGGGACGGATCGATTCTGCGGACGATGTGGATTACTTCCGCCTGCGGGTCGATTCGCCGGGCACGCTCACGATCCGCACAACCGGAAACGGGGATCCGGACATCGCGGTCTTCGATGGCGCGGGAGACGAGGTTGCCGGGAGTTTCGGGAAGCTGGATCGGCCGTATCACGCAGGACATCCTCGACAGGGGGAGCGACCTGCTGCGTGAGGTTCTCCGGAGGCAATGCGGGAGGGGAATACACGGGAAGCGCCACGCTCGACCAAACGCCGCAAACCTCACCGGACCTGGTGGCGGGTTCGCCAACGGTGAGCGACAGCAGCCCGGAGACGGGTGGGGCGTTCACGCTGTCGGCGACGGTGAGCAACCAGGGCGACGGGGAGTCGGCGGCGACGACGCTGCGCTACTTCCGGTCCACGGACGCGACCATCACGACATCGGACACGGAAGTGGGGACGGACGCGGTGGCAGGGCTTGCGCCGTCCGGGAGCGACAGGCAGTCGGTGGACGCGGCCGCGCCCTCGGAGCCGGGAACATACTACTACGGGGCGTGCGTGGAATCGGTTGCGGGCGAGTCGGACACGGCCAAACAACTGCTCCCACCTCCGTGCAGGTGACGGTGCGGGAGCCGGACCATCCGGATCTGATGGTGGTGTCGCCAACGGTGAGCGACAACCGCCCGGCTCCAGGGGCGAGTTTCACGCTGTCGGCGACGGTACCGAACGACGGCAACGGGGAATCGGCGGCGACGACGCTGCGCTACTTCCGGTCGGCGGACGCCACGATCACGATGTCGGACACGTCGGTGGGGACGGATGCGGTGTCAGGGCTTGCGGCTTCGGTGAGCGACAGCCGGACGGTGGACATGGCCGCGCCCTCGGCGCCCGGGACGTATTACTACGGGGCGTGTGTGGACGCGGTGGCGGGGGAGTCGAATACGGCCAACAACTGCTCGACGGCCGTGCAGATCAAGGTACTGTTGACGGCTAGGCAGATACAGAGGTTCCCGGACCTGGTGGTGGGTACGCCAACGGCGAGCCCCGGCAGGCCCGCGGCCGGAACGGACTTCACCTTGTCGGCGACGGTGAGCAACACGGGCGGTGCAGCGTCGCCGTCCACGACGCTGCGGTACTACCGCTCGCTGGACGCGACGATCACGAGGTCGGACACGCCGGTGGCACGGATGTGGTCCCCGCGCTTGCCGCCGCGGGGCGCAGCAACGAGTCGATCTCGGTGACCGCGCCGTCGAACCCCGGGATCTACTACTACGGCGCCTGCGTGGACACGGTGAACGGCGAGTCGGAACGACGAACAACTGCTCCTTGCCCGTGACGGTCACGAGTCGTGGATCGGACCTGGAGGTCGGGACGCCGACGGTGAGCGACACGAGTCCCGAGCCGGGGGCGAGTTTCACGCTGTCGGCGACGGTGAGCAACACGGGCAGTGCAGCGTCGCTGCCCACGACGCTGCGGTACTACCGCTCGAGGGACGCGACGATCACGAGGTCGGACACGCCGGTGGGCACAGATGCGGTCCCCGCGCTTGGCGCTACGGTGACCAGCAGCGAATCGATCTCGGTGACCGCGCCGTCGAACCCTGGGATCTACTACTACGGCGCCTGCGTGGACGCGGTGAACGGCGAGTCGGAAACGACGAACAACTGCTCCTTGCCCGTGACGGTCACGGTACCGTCATCCAGTCCTAGATGGGACCTGGTGGTGGGCGCCAACACTGAGCCACGCACCGTCGCGGCCGGAGCGGTCTTCATCTTGGTGGTGGTGGTGGGCAACAACGGCGATGTAGCGTCGCCGTACACGGCGCTGCGGTACTACCACTCGGGGGTTCGGAGCTACTCCTCGTCGGCCACGACGTGGGTGGGAACGGATTCGGTCCCCGCGCTTCCCGCTAACGAGGGCATCGTACGGTTGAAACGGCAGATAGCGCCGCGGAGCCCCGGGGACCACTACTACTACGCCTGCGCGAAAACGGTGCCCAACGAGACGAGCAGGCGGAACAACTGTTCGCCGTTCGTGACGGTCACGGTTCTGGAAGGATCGGACTTGGTGGTGGGTTCGCCAACGGTGAGCGAGGGCAGCCCCGCGGCGGGAGCGGCCTTCACCTTGTCGGCGACGGTGAGCAACACGGGCGAAGCAGCAGCGTCGCCGTCCACGACGCTGCGGTACTACCGCGTGAGGTCGGACACGCCGGTGGGCCTGTCGGTAGGCACGGATGCGGTCCCCGAGCTTTTGATTGATGGGACTATGCGACCAGTCGGTCTCTCGCTGACCGCGGCCGACGAGTCCCGGGATCTACTACTACTACGCCTGCGTGAACGCGTGACCGGTTGAGATGGACACGACGAACAACTGTACGTCGTTCGTGTGGATCAGGGTGCTGCCGACGCAGCAGTCGTCGGTTACTCATCCGGACTCTGGTGGTGGGTCCGCCACGGTGAGCGACAACAGCCCGGTGTCCACAGGGAGATTCACCTTGTCGGCGATGGTGAGCAACACGGCGATCGATTTTCGCCGGCCACGACGCTACGGTACTACCGTGCTCGACGGACGCGGCGATCACGCGGTCGGACACGGAGGAGGGCAGGGCTGCGATCCCCGGTCTTACGCTGGAAGACCAACAGCCGGTCGATCGCGCTGGCCTGCGCCGGCGAGCCCGGATCTGGTACTACGAGCGCCTGCGTGGACACGGTGACAGCGAGTCGGCCACGACGAACAACTGCTCCTTGTCCGTGATGGTCACGGTTCAGCCTCTGCCTAAGCCGGACCTGGCGGTGAGTTCGCCAACGGTGAGCGACAGCAGCCCCGTGTCCACAAGGAGATTCACCGTGTCGGCGACGGTGAGCAACACGGGCACTCGATTTTCGGAGGCCACGACGCTGCGGTACTACCGCTCGACGGACGCGGCGATCACGCGGTCGGACACGGAGGAGGGCACGGCTACGATCCCCGGTCTTGACGCTGGGGGGACCAACAGCCTGTCGATCGCGCTGGCCGCGCCGGCGAGCCCCGGATCTGGTACTACGGCGCCTGCGTGGACACGGTGACCGGCGAGTCGGCCACGGCGAACAACTGCTCCACGGCCGTGATGGTCACGGTTCAGCCTCTGCCTCCGCGTATACCGGACCTGGTGGTGAGTTCGCCAACGGTGAGCGACAACAGCCCCGTGTCCACAGCGAGATTCACCTTTGTCGGCGACGGTGAGCAACACGGGCACTCGATTTTTCGGAGGCCACGACGCTGCGGTACTACCGCTCGACGGACGACCGATCACGGCGTCGGACACGTCGGAGGGCACGGCTGCGATCCCCGGTCTTAACGCTGAGGGGACCAACAGCCTGTCGATCGCGCTGACCGCGCCGGCGAGCCCCGGGTATCTGTACTACGGCGCCCTGCGTGGACACGGTGACCGGCGAGTCGGCCACGGCGAACACTGCTCCACGGCCGTGATGGTCACGGTTCGGTCTCCTGTGCATATACCGGACCTGGTGGGAGTTCGCCACGGTGAGCGACAACAGCCCCGTGTCCACAGGGAGGATTCACCTTGTCGGCGACGGTGAGCAACACGGGCACTCGATTTTCGGAGGACACGACGCTGCGGTACTACCGCTCGACGGACGCGGCGATCACGGCGTCGGACACGGAGGAGGGCACGGCTGCGATCCCCGCTCTTAACGGTGGGGGGACCAACAGCCTGTCGATCGCGCTGACCGCTGCCGGCGAGCCCCGGATCTGGTACTACGGCGCCTGCGTGACACGGTGACCGGCGAGTCAGCCACGGCGAACACGTGTCTCCACGGCCGTGATGGTCACGGTTCGGTCTCCTGTGCATATACCGGACCTGGTGGTGAGTTCGCCAACGGTGGCGACACAGCCCGTGTCCACAGGGAGATTCACCTTGTCGGCGACGGTGAGCAACACGGGCACTCGATTGTTCGGAGTGCCACGACGCTGCGGTACTACCGGTCGACGGACGCGGCGATCACGCGTCGGACACGTCGGAGGGCACGGCTTGCTGATCCCCGGTCTTAACGGTGGGGGGACCAACCGCCTGTCGATCTCGCTGACCGCGCCGGCGAGCCCCGGGATCTGGTACTACGGCGCCTGCGTGGACACGGTGACCGGCGAGTCGGCCACGGCGAACAACTGCTCCACGGCCGTGATGGTCACGGTTCGGCCTAGAGTGGACTTGGTGGTGGGTTCGCCAACGGTGAGCGACAGCAGCCCCGCGGCCGGAGGGGCCTTCACCTTGTCGGCGACTGGTGCGCACACGGGCGCGTTCGATGCGTCGGAGGCCACGACGCTGCGGTACTACCGCTCGACGGACGACACGATCACGGGCCGTCGGACACGTCGGAGGCACTGGACGCGATCCCCGCGCTAGCGCTGCGGGGACCAGCAGCCAGTCGATCTCGCTGACCGCGCCGGCGTCCGGGACCTGGTACTACGGCGCCTGCGTGGACACGGTGACCGGAGAGTCGGACACGACGAACAACTGCTCAACGGCCGTGACGGTGAATGTCGGGGGATGACCGGATATCATTATTGCAGGAGTAGTGCTCCCTGATAGGAGTCGCCCAGGTGATACGAGGTGGTTGCCACTGGTCGCGGGCGTGAACGATATCCAGTCCCGGTCCGAAAAGCCATGTTTTTCCGCGCCCAACGCGGTCTTCAGAGGCGCAGGTTTAGTTCCGCCACGGTGCTACTCTGCGTTCGAAGCGCGCCAAGCTTGCCATCAGATGACCGACGTACCGGCAAGCAGGAACACGGTCCGGTGAACAGCTTCGGCATGTTGTATTCTTCGGCCGAGACCAGATCATATGGCCGCGCCTCCGACCCGAAGATCTCTGAAATCAGCACGCCCGGCGAGCACGGCGACTGCAATACGCATTCCGGCGATAATGAATGGATAGGAATTCGGCAGCAAAACGGTACGGACACCTGGGTGGGGT
Organism: Geodia barretti; assembly: GCA_030341885.1. NCBI lineage: Eukaryota > Metazoa > Porifera > Demospongiae > Tetractinellida > Geodiidae > Geodia > Geodia barretti. Next base: position 26,723 of record CASHTH010002967.1, read on the forward strand.
CGCCCCGAACGACTCCGCGGCATCGATCAGATCTCGTTCGGTTGATCGAATTCCGAGGCAGGTGTTGATCGTGATCGGGAAGAAGGCCTCGATAAAGATAATGGTGATCTTGGAGTAAATACCGATTCCCAGCAGGACAATGAAGATCGGCGCAAGAGCGATCATCGGAGTCGCGTAGAGCGCACCCAGCCAAGGTTCGATATACAGAGCCGAAGATCGTGGAGTGCGAGCAGAATTCCGAGTAAAATTCCGAGGATCGCCGCCGCACTATACCCGAGTACGAACTCGAGGGCGCTGATCCGGACATGCTTCCAGAGCTCCCCGCTCCGGCCCATGTCATAAAAGTTCAGGCGATATCGGTAAGCGAAGCGAAGATGAGATCGCTTTGGATGACATATCTTGCCATCACACTCCCACACGATCATCAGACCAGGATGGAAAGCACCATCCGGCGGCGCTCTGGCGTCGGAAGTTGGCCAGACGACCCGGAGCCATGACTCTCCCGGTGTCAGGCTGGTTCATGCTCGTTCCCCTCATCGCTTGCAAGAACGATCTTCGAATCCAGTGCCCACATCTGTTTGATTCCAGATCGACGCCGAGCGGGTTGATATCGAACTCCACAAGATCGCCGCCCAGACCTGGCACAGGCCGTCGAAGGCCAGGATCAGCGCGTTGAGCTCTTGGATCAAGGGTGCGGCCGAGTCGCCCGCGAGACGCTCCGCGCGGACGCGACGTGTGACTCGCGGACCAGTGCCTCGGCATCGCGCCACCCCGAGCTGGCTGAGGCGCAACGCTGTCGACACCGACATCCTCGACAAAAGTACCGCCAGTCCGAGACGATGCCGAGACCGCTGGCGCGGTACGCCGCGCCCCGAGAAGACCTCGATGTCCTTTGCGACCATCGTCTCGACGAACCGCGACGTGCGTCGTCACCAAAATCGGCAAAGAACGCGCCACCCACCGGCTGCGACCTCCTCGGCCGAGCGAGGTCGGCGGATGACCCCTCCGACGCGCCGCCGGTGCAGGGATTCCGGTCCGACGAAATCTTGACGATGTAGGGGTGGCGGAATGCTCGTGCGCAGAGAGCGCATGTCTCCGCGGTTGAGAACCTTGAGAGGCGGGGTGCCAAAGCCACACGCCGCGAGGCCGGAGAGAGAAGACCCGTTCCTCCGTGAGACCCGGGTTGCCGACACGGTCAGTACGCGCGCATGGTCCTTCACCCTCTCCGGCAGCTCGGGCAGAGCGGGGAATCCTCGCGGCAGTCTCTCGATCACGGTAATCGGGCAAGCTTGCCGAAGCACCGCAAAGCGTGCTCCGCGTCGGGCAAGATCGGAATAGCCTCGAGGAAATTATCTTGCTGCATGGCAGGGGTGTCAAAGCTGGTCCTTGTGTGAGTACGAGGCGGCCATCCAATCGTCAAAGAGTCGAGGTAACCCCGAATACGCCCGCTTGGGGCAAATAGCGGGCAAGCAACGAAATCGCTTCCGCTTTTTACGCCAGCAGTCTCACCAGTTCTGTTAGATTCCCTCGACCGTATGCACCCGACTCAGGCGTAACGCAGCGTCGATCAGCCGTCGTCTCCGCCATGCCTCCCGAATGTGCTAGCGCCGGCGCGGCGCGCCACTTCACCCGTCCCCTTCTATGACGACGAATAGGAACCACTCACCGAGCGACGAGCCGCGTTCAACAGCACTATCCGAGGTCAAATGAATGCGACTTCCCCGCCCTATAGTGGCCGGCGATTGTCAAGCCAGAGCGTGAGTAAACAGGAAGGGGCCGCAAACGCACCCGAAAGTTTGGCGGAAGGATCATGTCCGACGCTCTCAAAGATAATTTTGCCATTGTCGGTGTCGGGCTGCTTGCGGGCCGGTTCGAGTATCGAAGCTTTCGGACGCTCCAGACGGAGGCCGCCAGGCTCGCGATCGAGGACGCGGCCTTACGGTAAGAAACGTCCGATGCGGCGATTGATCTCAAGCATCGCACCCGGCTGCGGGAGACGTTCCGTCCCCGACCGATGCCTTCCCACGCGTTTCTCGGCCTGCCGTGCCGTATGTTCTTCCAGTTTGCCCGTGGCGGCACCGCTAGCATCGTCCGGCATTCTGGCGGCTACAAGTTTCTCGAACTCGGCCTGGGCCAACTATGTCGTACTCGCTCGGGAACGAAGGATTACTCGCGGAGCCCGACTTGCGCGGCGAACGGGTAAATTACCAGCATCGGAGTCATCGAAAGAGCGGGCTATTGGGGGAGCCATTCGGCGATTTAGGCGGCGATGAGTCACCACACTTTTTTGCGCGCGCCACATGCATGAGTTCGCACGAAAAGGAGCAGTTCGGCGAGATTCCGTGGCGATCCGCGGTTGGGCCAATACGACGCATGCGCAGTGCCATAGGATCGGCCGCTGACGCTGCCCGAATCACATGACGCGCCACCGCTCGTCTGCCGCTACACATCTTCCAGACGTCGTCTTGCGTCGTGAGCGACACGTGGTTTGCGCCATCGTCCGTACTACCCTGAGCGGCGCGAAGGACTGGCACGCAAACCCATGCCCTGTTTGCGGTGCGCGCGCGGGGTGGGAGAGGCCATGGGGCGGTCTCTGGCGGTGACAAAGCCAACTACATACTCACGTGTCTGCCGTACAGACCGGTCCACTGGAGACCGCCTCCAGTGAAGCGGGAGATCGACTCAAGGTGTCGATTTCCGGCCTCGCGGGCCTCTATGATTGTGTTTTATAAATACCGCGAGGTGCTATTCTCAGCTAGAGGTCACTGGAGGGTGCAAGAAGCGAGGGTGGTGCTTTGTCGAGGGGGGGCGCATCGGTCCGGGGGGCGAAGGTCGCAATCAATACAGCGGTGGACTCCTGTCCGCTCATCATCTGGGCGAGCAAAACTCAGTCGCGGAGGCCATCATGTCAGCTCCGCGGCGAAGCCGGAGAGCGCAGGTAGAAAACGCAAGATCGGGTGGTGACGGACACGTGGCGAGATCCTTTCGCCCGGGATGTGCTCGACCATGCCTGCATGTCCTGAGCAACTGAGACTATGCCGAGTGGAGCCGATCATCATGTCTGCGTCCTACCGAAGCCCGCTATCGATGAGGACACACAGCCCTTCTGGACGCGGTCCGGAATCGACGGTTTGTCCTGATGCAATGCCGTAGTGCGGCACCTGGGTATTGGCCGGCGGCTACTGTCGCAATCACGCCAACCAGACCTTTTTACGCAGCCTCGAATGGCGCGAGGCGTCGGGCCGCGGCAAGGTTTTTCTTCTAATACAACGTGCATCCTCGGGCCTTCGATCCGGCTTTCAAAGACGATCTCACCCTATGTTTATGCTTTGATTGCGCTTGAGGAAGCCGATGTTCGCGCACTGAACATCGTGGGCTGTGCAGCCGGTGATGTTTCGTCGGCAGATGGTCGTGACGGTAGAGGTTCGTTATCGAACGAGGCCGATTGCTTGTTGCCGGTCTTCGGGCCCAAGAGCTGAGGCGGCGGTGTCGCGCGGCAGAGTTCAGTTCGTGTTTTCGTGGAGTGAGAACGGATCATGATAATCAAGTCAGTTGAACTGAAGCGCGCCGATATCGAGATGGTCGGAAAAGTGGGTACCTCGCTCGGCGGGTCCGGACTATGCAGCGGAGTGGTCGTCACCCTCCGCACGGACGACGATACGTTTGGTATCGGCTGGGCTCACGAGAACGCCTTCATCGCCGGGGAGACGGTTGCGACCATCGAGAGCGTGATCAACGAGGTCATGTTCCCCGTTCTCGAGGGGCGGGACCCTCACGAACTCCCGCTCATCATGGAAGAGATCGGCAAGCGCCTTGTGTTCAATTATCGCGCCAAGGCGGCCATCGACATGCCCTTCATGATATCGTGTCAAAGGCCGCGGACGTACCGCTCTGTCGCTATCTGGGCGGCATGTTGCGCGACCGCATCGAGTGCATTCGAATGATCGGGCTGAAATCTCCCGACGAGATGGCGGAAGAGGCACACGAGCTGCGGCAACAGGGTTTCCGCCATTACAAGCTCAAGGTCGATGCGTCCCCCCTCGACGATGACCGGATCCGGGCGGTCAGCGACGCCGTCGGCAAGGAGTGCGGCATCGTTCTCGATGCCAACCAGGCTATACACCGAAAGGGATCATTCCACTCGTTGATCGGTTGCACGACCTGAATATCGTCGTTCTTGAGCAGCCCGTCGCGGTGGGCGATATTGATGGTTTGGCACTCGTGCGCCGGTCGGTCAAACCCTTGGTCGAGGCAGACGAATCGATCTACAGCCTGGACGATGCGTGCCGGATCCTGGAGAAGGGGGCCGCCGATATCGTCAGTCTCAAGGTGCCGAAGATGGGGGGCCTGCATTTCACCAGGAAGATTGCCGATCTCTGCCAGTCGGCGGGTATCCCGAATCTGATCGCGCACATACGCTCGGCCGTGCGTCATCGATCTCGTCCATGTTTCCATCTCGGCTTCGCTGCCACTCCCAATGTGACCTTGTCACTTCGCAGCGACAACGCGGGCGAGTCGCTCCGATTGAGCCGCGATATCGCATACGGGCTCGATATAAGGGACGGTACGGCCTTTGCCGGTGACAAACCTGGTATCGGGGTTGAAATTTCACCGACCTTTTCGAATTGACACCGCGATGACACCGGTTCGGGGCATCCCGCAAGGATGATCAGTAAACTCCAGATAGAGCATGTGACACATCTCTTCCCGGCCCCGGAGGGCGGAGACCTGAAGGTGCTGGAAGACGTCTCCTTCGACGTTGGCGCGGGCGAGTTCGTTTCGATCATCGGCGCGAGCGGATCGGGGAAGACAACAATCCTGAGAATTATCGACCGCCTGATCACGCCAACCGAGGGCAGCATTCGTATCGATGGCGAGCTCATTGTGCGTCCGGGTGGGAAAATCAGCTTCGTCTTTCAGCGGGACTCGCTTTGGCCGTGGCGAACGGTTCTCGGCAACGCGGTTTATGGCCTCGAGATACGTAAGGTAAGCCGCCCCGAGGCCGAGGAGCGCGCAAGGTATTTCCTTGATCTGGTCGGGCTCGGCGGCTTCGAAAACTATTTTCCCCACCAGCTTTCGGGTGGGATGCGTCAGCGCGTCAACTTTGCGCGCGCGTTGACGGTCGATCCCGACATCCTCTTGATGGACGAGCCGTTCGCTTCGCTTGATGCACAAACACGGGAAATCATGCAACTCGAGTTGCTGCGCATCTGGGAGGAGACCGGCAAGACCGTGTTATTCGTCACCCATCAAATCGACGAGGCCGTGTTTCTCGCCGACCGAGTGGTCACGCTTTCCGCGCGGCCGGGCTCATTTCCACACAGGCTGGTATCGAGACGCCGCTTGTAGTACTTTGTAGTACATGGCGACTTTGACCATTCGCATCGACGACCGCTTGGACGCGGAGTTGCGCGATGCCGCGGCACGCACCGGCACGGGCAAGAGCGCTTTCGTGCGCGAAGCCGTGCGCCGGCAACTTGCGATCGGACGGCTTGAACAACTGCGGCGCGGCGTCGCGCCGTTCGCCGAGGCGCATGGCTGGCTGACCGACGAGGATGTCTTCGACGAAGTCTCGTGAGGATCCTGCTGGACACCAATGTCCTGGTCGCGGCCTTCGCGACTCGCGGGTTCTGTCATGACATCCTGGAACTCGTGCTCGCGCAGCACCAGCTTCTCGTTGGCGAAACGGTCTCGAAACGATACTCCAGCGCGGTTCTCGCTGACAAGCTCGGCATACCGGAGGCGCATGTGAGCGAAGCGGTCGGTTTCGTTGTGAGCACGCAGACGTCGTGCGCCGATCGACACCGGCGACCTGCCCGCCACCGATCCTGCCGATCGATGGGTAGCGCCGCAGCGCTCAACGCGCGGCGGACATCCTGGTGTGACGGAGACACAGGGACGCTTCTCGAATCGCGCCCCGTGGCGGGTCTACGGATCGTGGAGCCCCAGTGTGGGAGTTGCTCCGACTGCGACGCTGGCCTGGATATGACTGATTGTGAGCCGGACCTGCCGTCGGGTCCGGAAGGCCCTCTATTCGAAGAACGACTGAGCAGCAAAGAAATCACACCTGCGACAATCCCGACCCGTCATCCCACTCACGACTCAACAGTTCCCGCTCAGTCGCGAAATATCGCCTTGGTCGCCAGACTCTCTTCCAGACATGCGTGAGCGGCTGCACGGGCTTTCCCTTCCGGCGCCCCAGCGCTCTCAAGCTGATCTAAGGACATCAGAACAACTCAGTCACCATCATGCTCAGTCCAAAGACATACGCCAAAATTATACTCTCGTCGTCCCGGTAACCAAGAAAAATGACTCAGTGTCCGCCTGCCGTTCCGCCTATCTCCTGTCGCCGGGCCGCACCGCCTCCCTCACCGCCTCCATCACCGCTAAGCAGGTTGCCGCCCCACAGTTGGGCATCCGGCTTTCCGTGTAGCCCCCGCCGCACAGCTCCACGGTGACGTTGAGCGGGTGTCGCGGGCCGTGTCCACAGCCGGCGAGTCGCCCGCGCCGCCGTTGAAGTCCGACGCCATGCCTACGTGGTCGAGTGCCCACGCAGGTTGACCGCGTAGTCGATGTGGTCGGCAAACATCCTTCACCGACGCCTTGGCCACTTGAAGTCGATCTCGCGGGCGGTGTAGTGTCGCGCTTCTCGTCGCCTCAGTTGTTCGAAATCGGCGAACCCCTTGATTCCCATCTCTGTCTCTCAGGGCCCGCGTAGCGGCGCCGCCTGCCTCTCTCCGCGCGACCGGCCGCAGGTAGTAGTCGAAGGCCACCATCTGCACGGCCGCCGCGTTGTCCGTAGTGCCGTCACGCCTCGTCGGTCGCAGGTGATTTGCGCGGTGGTGGGTTGTAGACCCCGCGCACCTGAGTGGTAAGCGAGCATCAACCGGCGCACCGGACGCGCGATACCGGGTCCATGGCGGTGGTCATGGCTGAGTGGGAGACGTCCACCATGATGCCCAGTTCGTTGGCGCGCTCGACCGCGGCCGTCCGAAATCGGTGAGGCCCCCGTGCTCTCCGCCGGGTCCTGTGAGGCGGGACATGGGCACCGCGGAGTCGCCCAGGTCGTTGTGGGCCGTTGTGGGTCAGCCCAGGTAGCGCGCGCCAAGTCGTAGTACGTCTTGAGGATGTCCAGGTCCCGCCGAGGGCATGGCCGTTCTCGATGCCGATGAGCGCACGCGCCGCCCTCGCCGTGATGCGCCGCACTCGCGGCCGTGCGCCGCCAGCTCGATGGTCTCCCGGGTAACTGCACGTCGTCATGCGGCGGATGGCGGCGAACTGGTGACGCGTCGGCCATGGCGCGGGCATAGCCCGCCGCATTGCGCTCCCTGCCCACGTAACGATGAAAACACCGCATCCAGCCCGCCGCGCTTTACCATCGGTCGATCTGGCCGCGCCCGCTTAGCCTTCCTGGGGTCCTAGCTGATCGGTACGAAATCGGGCGGCGAGTATGTCCACGTGGGTGTCATGTGTGAGGACACGTGCATGGTGGCCGCGGCGCGAGCGAGGGACAGGTCGGGTCGTTTGTCTGCGGCAGGATCACTGTCAGGAGCTTTCAGCCGCGAGCACGCGATCGCGTCTGCCAGCACCTGTTTCCAGGACAACACCCTTTTCCTCGCAATCTCCTTCTCGCTCTGCGTCAGTAGCCGCGAGAGAGAATCTGCTGTTCTGGCTTGATCCTACTGGCAGATTTCGCCATGAGAGTCCTTATTCCAGTGGACCAGCGTATCGTTGGAGGAGTCCGTCCTCGCGCACATTGTCACCTGCCGCGCGCCCACGGTTCATCACGCTACGGTTCAGCCCCAGGTAGGTCGATTGGCGGTCCAGCGCATCTACCGACAAAGGGGCCGCGTGCGTGTCCGGGAGCGCTTCGGCTGACCTCGGCCACGGGGAGGCTACACGAACGCGCGGATGACGAAAAGCTAACCCCTCACCTCTGGGAGAGGGTGGCCGAAGGCCGGTGCGACCCGTCCCCAACTCACTCTTCCTTTGGAGAGGGTGGCCGAAGGCCGGGTGCGCCAATACCCTGCCCTCCCATCAGTGCGTTGACACCGCCTGGCTTGCCACGAGTTCCCTCATCCCCAACCTCTCCCAGAGGAGAGGGGTCGAGGAGCCTGGTGCGGTCGACGTAGTGCACCACCATGGAGCGCCAAGGAGCTGAGGGTGACCAGCGTGTGAAATGGTCTGGGCCAAGCGCCTGATCCCACGCAAAGAGCGCCGTGTGCTCGGAGCGTGCGAACGGGGCTGGTATCGAGCACCCGTCCATTTCTGGGACCACCTCAGTGGAACACCAGTTCGGCGTTCTGACGCTCCGTGGGACCGGATTCAAACGTCTGACATGCATTGTCTACATTTGAGTTTCGAGTCATATTATAGCGTGCTTGGCTGGTTGATCGCGGACGAGTTCGAGTCGGATTCAATAAACTCGCCGACGCCGTCCGGTTAGAGACTTCTGGCGCTGTCATGCCTCCTGTTCCCCGAACCGTGCTACTGTCGTGCTGTCGGGCATCGCCCGACGATGAGCCGCGGTCCTGATGTCGATCATCATCCCGACGACTACTCTCTGTCCGCGACGCCGCGACCCTGGAACGGCTGATTCACAGCATCCGGGAGCATGAATCGTTGGCGCTGGATACCGAGGCCGGACATCCTGCACAACTACTTCGAGAAGGTGTGCCTGATCAGCTCTCGGTCGAGGGCGGGCACTTCGTCGTGGACCCTCTCTCCGATGCTGGAGATGACGGTCTTCTTATCGAGGTCCTGGGGGGACAAGCGCTGTCCTGCACGGCCGACTACGACCTGACGCCTGTATGCGCGCCTGGAAGGACTTCAGGCCGCGCGGTGAGGTGTTCGACACCATGATCGCGGCCCAATTGCTGGGCATCGAGCAGATCGGGCTTGCCGCCCTGATCCAGCAGTTCCTTGAAGGCACCATCGAAAAGGGCTCGCAGAAGTCCGACTGGTCGCACCGGCCGCTCAACGCAGTTGCGCTACGCGGTCAACGACACGCGCTATCTGGAGTGAGCTCTCCGACTGCCTGCGCGGCGAGTTGCGCGAGCGCGGACGGTTGCGAGTCGGCACCGGAGAGTTGCCGCGCGGTGGTGGAGCCAACACGGCCCGCGATCGTGCACGCGATCCCGAGGAGGCTTGGCGAATCAAGGGGCGGGGCGGGCCGCTGACTCAACGCCAACTGGCCTATCTTCGAGAACTCTGGCTCTGGCGCGACATGTCGCCCGCCGCGCCGACCGGCCTCCTTCACGGTTCTCCAGAACAGAAGATGTGTGGAACTGATCGAAGGGCCGGAGTCCCATTCCGGTGAACCCTTGGACCATGGACCGAAACTGCCTCGCGACATCGTCGGCTCACGCCGGAGAGCCTCAAGCAACGCGCTTGACCGGGCCGCGGCCATGACGCCGCGGAGGATGGCCCGAGATTTCGCCTGAGTGCCGCTAAACCGACGCCCTTCGACCCGCGGGAGCTGGACGCGCTGCGTGGCGCGTGCACGAAGATCGCCGAGGGGTTGGAATCGCCCCTCGTATCTGGGCGCCCGGGCGGCCCTTGAGGGCATTGTCCGTCAGCGGCCGCGGACCCGGACGAATCATGGCGAGCGGCGGCCTTTTGTACTGGCAGGCGGAGCTCGTGCACGCCGCGGTGACGGCACGCTGCACGCGTCGCGGATGGGTCCGTCACGGTGTCCGAACGACCGCGGCCATACCCTGAGTGCCGGCAAGAGTGATACGTTTAATTTTATCATGACGCCCGGTCAGGGAAACTCCTGCGCCAGGAGCGCGACCATGGAGAATCAAGCATACGGTAACACGACGGGCGTGAGCAACCGGTGCATCGACGGCGGACGGCCACTAGGATCGAGCCGGTTCCGTCTCCTTCCACCTGGGTCTCCGGAAGCTCACTCTGAGCGAAGCGGCTGCTGCGAAGCCTGAGCGGTCGATCATATCCGGCGCTCTTCCTCGGCGCGTCCGGGAATAAAGGTTGGTAACCGGCCCCCGAGCTGAGCGTGCCAGCCACAATCGCATGCGTCGCACCATCTGGTGGGGCATCACCCGGCGGATACCGCGCGCAGCCACTCGGGCTGTTCCGGCGCTGCTGAACGACGGCCTGCCCCGAGCTTGGCATCGACTTCGCTATGATCATCCGACTTCGGCGCAGCGTCCAACGGCATTCAGACGACACCTGCAACCGGCGCGAGTCCGCGCCTACACATATGACGGGCGAAATGTTTCGGCCCTATAGTCGGGAGAGTTCTCACCGTGGCACATCATCCCATCTCCGACACGACGAAGCCCTGTAGAGCTGATTAGCGCGGGTGTGTTGTCAGCGCGCGTTACGGGGCGGTCATGCGTGCGGGTCAACACAGGAGCGGAGATCCCCGGCTGCGGCGGATGGCATCGCTCCGCGCACGCCGCCGTTGTACTAAGAGTCGACAACATCATCGCCCTGGACAGCCCGTACGACTACGAGCCGGTCTGGAAGATAGGTGCGTCGAGCTTGCTGTGTCCGTGACCGGCATTCAAAACTCTGGCAGCGGCCTGTCTGGCACGATCGCGATCTCTCTCGAGCACTTCTTCACCACCTACACCACGTCTGCGCACTTACGCCGAGTCGGACTCAGCCTCGCCCGGGGCGTCTCCTCGCGCGCCTGGTGCCTGTCGCTACCCGAGCCTCAACTCTCTTCGTTCATGGAAGGCGGCATAGCTGGGCCTGCCAGAGATGTGCTTCGACCTGATCGAGCACTGGGAGAAGCGGGCCGCCGCGCCGGCTCAGTCACCCGCGACGACCGATTGTCGAGGAGTGAAGGTGGCTTCATGCCACGGTAACGGCGCTACGAACGGCTCACAGGAGCCAACGCCGACGCCCCTCATGGACAACCTGAGCGCGTTCTTTCGGCCAACTGCAGCCTCGAAGTCTGGTAAACCCGAGCACGGTCGGTAGACGATTTCGAGGCCGCGGGCATCGACTAAAACGCGGACCGAAAAAACGTCCGAGCCGTCTTTTCTCGGTCACTCTTCTTCGGCTGCGAGGCCGACGACCGCGCCACATGTGGACGTTCGATTCCCGATGGCGTGGCGGCTCTTTATACGCCGTGTGGCCGGTGTTCAGCTCCGACTCACTCACACTGTCGACGTGGCCGGACTTCAAGAGGTCATCCCGAAGCGCACGAGATGTGGGAGAAGTGCTGTCGTCCACAACCGAGCAGGCTTTCAGGATTTCACCTCGACAACGCCGCTTCTGCACACACCCGCGACAACCCGTGAGTTCTTCAAGGGCACTGTTGTCGAGAAGCGTGTCGCGAGGAGCTTGGGCTGTAAGAGCCGGCGTCCTGCGCCGAAAGCCCAAGGTGTTCCGCCGCCCGACGCTGACGAGTCATTCCAAATCCAGGTCGCGGATCGTCGAGTTGCTGAACGGTCAGCGTCATCATGGAGTATTGTCCTCCTCAGTGAATCAGTTGCCGAGGGAGGTTGCGATCATGCAGCCATCGCGACCAGATCAACACTATCACACTCACAGGAGAGCGTACCGACCTGAGAGACGCTGTGCTCTTCGGCCCCATGCGCCTGGCGCCTCGTACCGCTGACCGCTACATCGTCACAGCAGATCCGATACGACATCGCCCAAATCAAGTGTACCGGTAACATATCAGTGGCTGCCGATACCTCTCTTGTCGTAGCACACGTCTTGTTTCGGTGTTTTGTCGTGTCCGGCTCCGGTCGGGTCATCCCAGTGTGTCCCGACAGTGAATGGTGCAACGACTCCTGGTCGCTGTCGTGGCTGGATTGGCCGTCGCGGTGATCTCCTCCGCCTTGCGGGTTCATGCGCGCTTCGTGCTTGAGTCCGATCAGTCCGCACTACCGGTCTCTCTCAGGAACAGAGATTGGGGCTATGTGCTATAATCGCGCGAAATTCAGAGAACCTGGCCGTTAGCGAGTCGGAGAGCGTGGTCGAGCCATGGTCTCCTGTGCTTCTCATCTTTGCGGGCGCCGATCGCCTCTGTGCTTTGAAAGAGGACCCAGAGACGTTATCACGGGGGTATTGATGATCGTCCCTCTCGCCGGCGCGCTCGCCGCGTGGCCGTCTACTCGCTCAGTTGAAGTCGTCGCATCGCACGATCGTGATCGTGGATGGTGTCAGTGAACTCAAGCGTTTGCCATCACTCGTATCTGGCCCGCTCTGCCGCCTGCCTTCATGGAGCGCTTGGTGTCGTGATCTCCCTTCGAGCGGTGGCTTCGTTTACCACCAGTGCAGTTCCCCGGGAATGTACGCACCACTGGTGCAGCGAGACGACCAAAGAACGTCCTCTACCTGTGGGCGTGCGAACCACCGCCGCGTAGAGGACTGAGCCCGCCAACAAGCTTTACGTGTCGATGGAAATGATCGTATCGGTCGTAATCGGTCAGACTGCCCATTTTTTCGTACTAATGGGTGTGGTTGCTCGCGGAGCGAGCTCGTGAACCTGGTGGGTACCGTTGTCGATTCCCGGTCTTTTTCTCTTTTCTGCGCACCGTGCCACCTGAACGTGCACCGCAGAAGACCGCCACGCAAATGAATGCCAGCGCGTCGATACAGATACACGACCCCACCCCTGCTTCGGACTCTTGCCACCGCTAGAGCCCGGGCCTAAACTGGCCGTGGCGCAGCCGACAAGCAGCAAGAGGAGAACGCGGCAATAATCCATCTCTTGTGGCGTCCCGGTGTCGTTTCGCTGCCTTGACGCCGTCACCGTGCGTCCGGCGTGGCTAGGCCTCCAGCCCGAGATTGTAGAACCTGTTGCAGTTGGCGAAGGAGACGCTTCCGCTTCTGTCCTCGAGGTGTCGGTGTCGTTCCCGGACTGTCTCTTGTGGCGTTGGGCCCAGATGGTGTCCACCAGGGCGGGTAGTCCGCGCCGCGAACAGCCACACTGTCGTCGCCGTAGAGCGGTCCATGCAGTAGGGGAGCATGGGGTCGTCGGGTCGAAGCTCACGTAAATACACGCGGCCGCTCTGGACGTACTCGCTTGCTTAGCCTTGTGAGAGTCGGCGCTTCTCGCTGCGGCGTTCGTAGTGCTCGTCGATGCGGTCGAGCCAGTAGGGCAGCCAGCCAGCCGCAACCGGCCTCGAAGAAAACCGACCTCAGGTTCGGGAAGCGCTCCAGCAGCCGGAGGTGACGCCGCCGAGAACGCCTGCATGATCTCGAAGTGGAGAAGCTAGCGGTGTGGGCCTGGAGAGGTCGTCCCAGCGTCCTCTGCCCCGCGGCGGCCCCAGTCGAGTTGCCGTGGAAGCAGACGGGGATCCCAAGACGCTCGGCCTCGGCGTAGATGGGCCAGAACTCTCGGCGCCGAGATTCTTCTTGTGGCCGTGGGTGTGTGGAACATCACGCCCGGTGGTGCCACTTGGGACCGCGCGGTGAGCTCTCTTCCACGCGCGGCGGCACGTCCTCAAGCACACGGTGGCGACGCCGTCATGCGGGGGTTCTGCTGTTGTACCTCGCCGATGTAGTCGTTCCAGGCCCGCGCCAGCGCCTTCTGAAGATTGCTCTGTGGCACCAGGCACAGGCTCAACACCATGGTCGGATAGGTGACGGTGAGGTTGATCCCCTCGACTCCATGTCCTCTGGTGTACCCGTCCGCACCGATGTCTGTTTTGCCCATGCGTCCGAGAAAACGGTCCCAGTGTCGCTGGAAAGAGCCCTGGCGGATACGGCGGAACTCTTCGGGAATGCGAGAGCGGTAGTCATCCACGGTTTCGCGGATTGTGCGAGTCGTGCATCAAGGATGGGATAGGCTGCCATGTTACCTCCACACGATGTGTTCTTGGTCGTAGCCAAGTCCATACGGCAAGAGGTTGGCCGCGTGTCAATCAGAGGGAGTCTCTCGGCTCCACTGTAGGATTAGCGAAGCGTATCCGACACCGGCGGGGCGCGGTGTCGGGTTACGGCCTTCGGCTAACCGACCTAACGGAGCTTCGCTAATCGACCCGGGTACGGCTACCGGCCTCGCCGTAGACGCCGTCGGTCTTGGCGGCCATGATGAGTCGTTCCGGTGAAGATTGCGATCTGTGGGTCCACCAGTGTGACGCGGACCCGGCCACCATTCGGTGACGATCCTCGGTGGTGGCCATCCGCCTCGGCGATGTCCCCCACCGAGGCCGTGAAGGCCAGCTGCCTGGCCGAAGTTCTTGAACTTGAAGAGCCGGTCCAGCTGGAATACCCGTCCTCCTCGATCATGCCCACTCCGGCATCTGCGGCTGAGCTCGCGCACTTCGTCTTCGGTGACCACCGGGCACCCGCCGGCACGCGACGCATTCTCTTCGGTCACTGGCTCATGGAATTCCCTCCGGACTGCTTGTCTTGATCAAGGCAGTGGCTCGAGGCACGTTTGAAACCCGCCCCTACGATTCTTTATCGGCGAAGGTTGACCTCCGTCTCGAGCCTCGGGTGTTAGCTTATCGCGAATATTGAGGTAGAAAACGGGGTCGGGCTCCGAGCTCTGGGACGGGAGGGGTCATGTCGGGACGATCGTTCGCGTGGGTGGTGCTGGAACGACTACGAGGGTTCTGTACGGACGTGCCGGCTTACGAGGAAGCGGCCGGGCTGGCCGACGTCGAGGTGGTGGAGCGCAAGCCACCACCGATGAGGAATGGTCGGCGGCGGATGGCGACGCCCATGCGGTGTGCTCATGCGCGAGCGTCTCGCCGGTCCGGGAGCGCGAGTTCGACCTGGCGCCGTCGCTTCGCTTCATCTCCCAGATCGGCCGCGCATACCCACCTGGATGTGGCGGAGCCCCGCCGCGTCACGTGGCATCGTCGTCGGTGACCCCCAACGATTCCGGCGCCTCCACGGTGGAATGACCTTCGCGTTGCTGCTGTGCGTTGGCAAGAAAGATCCCGGCGGTGGCCCAGGGCATGCGCGAGGCCCTGGCCGCCGGCGTGGGGCATGCTGCTGGAGGGCGACCTGGGCGTAATCGGCTGGGACGCAAATCGGCGCCAAGGTGGCCCGATTGGACGGCTTTCGACATGACATCCTGGACCACGGGCAAGACCTCACCGACGAGCGGGCTGCGGAGGCGAGCGCGGCGGGTTCCCCTCGACACGCTGCTCGAGGAGTCGGACGTCGTTTCGGTCAACTGCGGTTGAACGCCGAAACCACCGGGCTCATCGCCGTCCCGAGCATCCAGCGCATGAACCCGGCCGCTGCTCATCAACACGTGCGCGTGGCCGCATCATCTCCGAGGCAAGCGACTCGTCAAATCGCTCAGGCGGGGGCATCCGGGCGGGTCGGTCTCGATGTCTACTATGAGGAGCCGCTGCCGCCGGCCATCCGTTGCGCGCGCCTCGACAACGTCGTCCTGGCTTCCCACGTGGGCCTATGCCGTGGACCGGATCCTCCACACCACCTACCAGAGCGCCTTCACCAACATCATCCGTCATCGAGGGCGCGGCCGGTGAACGTTATCAATCCGGACGCCGTTGGTGCGGAAACGGGCAATGACGCCTAGATTCCGTCATCGGTACGAAATATGGTGGCGGCGGCTCGACGCGTCCTTCCGCGAAGCGGGATCCAATGCGGGGTGGGGCCAGGGAGTCCACCGTGGCGACCCTCCGCCACCCCTGGATTCCCGTCCTTTCGCGGAATGACGGAAGGGGCGGGAATAGGGACGAAGTCTGTGTGCCGACGCGCGGCGTTGCTTACGATTCGATGCTCAGGCCGCGTGTGGTGTACGACTCGCGCCAGCGCCTTGCCGGGAAACGGTCCCGGTACTCGGGTCTGTACAGGCGGGAAGTTTTCCGGGTAGTCTTCTGCTACCACCTTGAGGTCCCCATGATGGGCCGTCTCCTTGAGGAGCGTTGTCGAGGTTCCGGTCCCGGTCCTCCTAGACTGTCGAAGGTGTAGGGGTTGGCGTAGCCGGCTTCCCCGGGCCACGCCGGTGAAGGTGGTTTTCGTGGCGCGGATGGGACGTCGCCGTTGGTCTCGTATGTGCCGTTCTCCAGACGCCTGATAAAGTTCTTGGGGGCGGCGTTGGCGATGTGACGATGGTGACCAGGTTTCATGAAGCAGGCTGCCGTCGCCGTCCCAGCACCACCACCCGCTTGGTCGGGCGGCCCAGGGACATGCCCAGGCGTGGGACGAACCCTGTCCCATGGCGCCGGTGAAGTGTAGTTGAGGTCGCTGGGCGCACGATGTGATCCACTCCTGGCCGCCTTTACACGCGCCACCACGATCTCGTCGGGATCGGTGGCGCGCCAGCACTTGAGGCATTCGTCTCGCTTCATCATCACATAGGCTTCCCGTCCGATTACCCTGGCCACGGGTCGCAAACCCGTATATGGCCCGCTTCACCGCGGGCAAA